>PVIY010028436.1:0-33089 GCA_004026745.1 Myrmecophaga tridactyla | reverse complement strand
CCCAGGCCTCTGAGAGAGTGGATCACATTCCCTGGGGATTCAGGAAAGCCTGGTCACCACTTACTCTTCTGATGGAGTTGAGCCTGTGCCTGGAGATGGCAAAGTTTGTGTGCCATGAAGATGCTTGAGTAGGGTGGATCCAAGAACAAGGTGGTCTCACCAAAATTTGAAAATGTTAAAACCCTCACCACAGTGTTTGGAAATTACAAAACCATGACATAAGCCCTTGAAGAGGGTGGAACTGACATTCTTACAAGCTCTGAGTATGAAACATCTTTCTGTAGATGACTTTCAGCCTTTTAAAACAAATGGAGTTTGACCTGTAGGAATGGTTTGGGAACTTTGACTCCTGTTTTCCATCCAGTTTCTCCGTATGGCAAAGGAAATTCTTATCCTATGATTTCCCTTCCTTTGTATGTTGGAAGCAAGTAACTTATTCTAAATTTCACAGGTCTCCAGCTGGAGGAGAGTTTTGTCTTAGGACAAATCATACCTGTAACTGTTTGATAAGATTTGGGACTTATTTATTGTAACTGAAATGGTTTAACCTTTTGTAATATTGTGATGGAATGAATGCATTTTACACACGGGAAGAAAACATGTCTTTGCGTGGCTCAGAGCATAGAGTGTTCTAGTTTGAATCTGCTATGTACCTCAGAAATGCCCATTTTCTTTTAATCTATCCTTGTAGGGGCAGACCTATTGTTGGCTGTGACCTTTAACTTGGGTTGTTTCCAGGGAGATATGACCCAGGACATTAAATGCCAATCCTACTTCTCTTGATGAAGATCTTTATGAGAAGATAAACTGTACAGACATTTTGAAGAGAGCTCAGAGAAAGAAAATGCAAACAGAGAAAAATGCCCTAGGAGAAACAATCAAGGATCCACAGACAATTTGGAGAGAAGGGCCAGAGAACATCATCATGGGCCTTCTGATATGACAAAGGAAACATTTGTGAAGCACCATTTTCCATTTTCTGAATGGCCACCTCTGGGAAAATATATTCTATATTTAAGTCCTAAAAAAACCCACATTTGACTTTGTGCTTAGCATACTCTTTGGACTTAGGGATGAATCAGGCTCAGCCTTTCAAGAGCTGGGTTGGAAGTCACATAGTCTTCATTCATTCTTATAACTACATTCCTCAACTATCCATTTCATATCCCTTTTACTCTCAGCAAGCAACTCAGCTGGATGGGATACTTTGCCTGCTGTGGTGACACAAACCTTCATTACTGAAGTTACTAGACCATTAGTAGTGCTTCCTGGATTGGGATTTTTTTCCACTGTCTTTATTCCCATGGCTTGGTAGTACTAATAAACTAGAAGGGGATCTCTTGAATTCCAGACAAACTCTTATTTACTGCATTGTGTAGTTGCAATGCAGTCCTGTTTCCATTTGATCAATCACCCCAGCTAATACAGTAATTCCCTTCTTTGCATCTTGATTCAGAGTCATGAGGAGACTGAAGTAATATCATAGGAGTGGGGACCATAGACATTTGGCTGCTTTACTAATGTAACTTATTTGTGACTTTAGTACTCTTCACTACCTAACTTGTACATACCACTAGCATTTTATGATGGAGTGTAGCTGTGCATGGTCAATTTTATGGCTTTGGTAGTCAGAAAACACCCAGTTTATAATGGGTAACTCAGTTTCACGATAATTTGGTGGCCTATGACTAATCATTAAGACTCTACTAAGGCCTTGTAACAGGGCAGAATCTATTTCTCAAAAGGAGAGACATAATCTGCAGAGGATGCTTAGATTGTGTTCCAAAATCTTAAGGGTCTGAATTGCAATTATCATACAGCATTCTGCTAGTCTCCAGACAGCATCCCTATTTACCATTGACACTTTTTCCACAATTGTGTCTGCTGGAACATATGACCATGTGGCAGAGCAGCTTAAATAGCATCCTGGACTTGCCGTAGAGCTTCCTTTTGTTTTGATCCTCACTTGAAAGTGGTAGCTTTTTGGGTCATACACTAAATGGGCAAACCTTACTGATGAATCTGTAAAATCTAATGGGACTAGATAGGTTTGTGCCTCTTTCTTGGTTGTAGGAAGGTCCAGATGCAACAGTTTATCTTCCACCTTAGAATTATATCTTGGTGTTCCTCATTCCACTAGACACCAAGAAGTTTTACAGAGCTTGAAGGATCCTGAATTTGTGTGAAATTACCTTCTTCCCTCTGATAAATGCCTTATTAATATGTCTAGAGTAGTTGTTATTTCTTGCTTACTAGTTCCAAGTGACATGATATAATCAGTAAAATGGACTAGTGTGATACTGTGTGGGAATGAAGAGATGTTCAAAGTCCTTTTAGAATAGAACAGGACATTGGGCTGGAGAATTGATATACTGCCTAGGTGAAACAATGAAGATATATTGCTGGGCTTGTCAACTGAATGCAAACTGTTTTCAGTGTTCTTTAATAGCAGCATTTGGTACCAGGGTATTCGTTGGTTTGTTCAAGCAATGATACCACATCTCAACAACAGCTGCAGTTGGAGTCACAACTTCTTTAAAAGTTTGAGATAATCCACTCTGATCCTCTGAGATCCATCTGTTTTCTGCACAGACCAAATAAGAGAGTTGAATGAGGATGTGGTGTAAATCACGACAACTGCAACCTAAATGGTGGCACTAATCTCTTCAGTTCTCGGAATTCAGTATTCCTTTTGATTTACTATCACACTATAAAGCCTTCTACTTGTGGCTTCCACTTAGCTTTTCCTACCATAATAGCACTCACTCCACAAGTCAGGGAACCAATGTGGGAAATCTGCGTTTACTGAGTATATCTTATCCAATTATGTACTTCACAGTGGGGACATAACCACAGAATGCATTGAGGGATTCACTGGACCCATTGAGAGATAGAACTGAGGTGAAATCTTATAGTTCACCTGCCTTTCATAAGCCCCTTCTCTGATGGGTGGACTGCAGTGCATTTTGGGTCTCCTGGAATTAACATTACTTTTGAGCCAGTGATTAATAATTCCCACTATATCTCATCATTTCCCTTTTCCCAAAGCACTGCTACCATTATGAAATGTCTTAGTTGTTTTGGGGAAGGCCGGAGGGAAAATTAACCGGGTAGAGTTTTTTCATTGTCACTGGTCCTTCCCCCAATGGACCCAGCCATTTTTTCATTCACTCATCTCTAGGTCTGCAAACTGTCTCAAGTCTCAGAATTGTTAAGGTGCCCTGATCTCCTTTTTTTGTCATTAAGTTATGCTTTTGTTAACTGGACCTATAACTCTTCTTATTCAGACAAAGTAAGAATTTAGTAGACTGGCCATCTATTTTACTTCTATGCACCCCATTATCTACTAGCCATTGCCACAGGTGTCTGCAAGTCAGACTCTTTTGATTGCTTCATTCAGTTTACTGTCCATTGTGGTTGCCATACCTTCTTTTTCTTTGACACATAAGTGCTGCCTGTTGGCTTCTGCAAGCCAGAGATCAGATCATCAGCATTTTATTGAAGGATCCAAGTTCAGGGACAGAAGTCCCATAGTAATCTCTGACCTACAAAGAAGAGAAACCCAATACTCTTCAGGGATGATAGAGTTAGTCTCAGGAATTATTTCCCCACATTACTGTGAAAGGTGTGTTCTCTGGACATTCCTGAAATGACTGAGAAGGGGTTACATGACGAATGCACTCTCAAGTTCCAATCTCTCTAAGTCTTCGTATGCCATCATCTACATTGTATGAGGGCAGTTCTGGCATTTTTGACATCAGTTGATGTAGGCCACTTTTTGTTCCCTACTTCAGACAACCACAGGAATAGTGTCCTTTCTAACTCCTCACACTACATCATTTAATCCAGAATCTCTTCATAGTGACTCATATAAATAAATTAATCCTGATCTGACTTTATATTCTTTCCACCATTACCCCACAACCTTATTATATATTTCCATGCATTTTACCTTGATTTCTTTCTATATAAATTGGAAAAGTCACCCAGTTCTTTTGGAGCATAATGTACATCCTCATTGGTAACACTTTATACCTCAGCTTTTGTCACCTCTTGGGTCTCCAGTCTAGTTATAAGTCTGGAAGGAAAGAGGAGTGGTAGGGCAGATACTGAGAATAATTAGAAATATCTTGCAGGCCAAACACCTCAGAATGTTCAATGGCAATTTCATCTCGTGAAACAGGCTGATTCTCTTAAGATTGAGGAGTGAGGGTATTTTCCTTAGGGGGTTGTTTATGGATTCACCGGGCACAGCTGGGATAGTCTCTTTCAGGGGGAGGTTTGATGGCAGATTCCTCTGAGCATTCTGGATGTCAGGAGGCTGGTTCCTTAGAGCAGAATGGAGGTTGTACAGCTGATTATTTGTTTAGGGCAGGCCATTAGATGTTTCTGACAAAGATTTCTTAGAATCTGATTGAATGAGACAGATTGGATGGCAAGATATGATGTCTAGTTAATTGGTCTTCTGGACATTGAGCATAAAACTTCATCAATTTTCCTGACATGTGCCTGCCCTACAGAATTTGGAGGCAACCATCCCCACAGTTGTGAACCAATTCCAATGTAAAAATCTCATTTTATACATATATATACATGTTTTTATATGATACATATATATTATACATATATATATATATATGACTATGTGTATGTATCTCTCAATTCCGTTTACCTGATTCCCTAGAGAACCCTTAAAATGATAACATTTTCTATCTTCACACTCCACTAACTGGGAAACAGTCTGGTGGCATAGGGACGGATATCAGAATTCAAATACTATTTGTGGAAAATATCATGATTTAATTCTTTTAGCAAAGACTTTTAAAAGGTTTTATTAAATATAATTTGGTGATATTTATTTCATAGTTATTTTTGAAACTACATAACCAATGATAATATATTAATGAAATGGCTGTGATTTTTTGACAGATTATGTCACAAAAATCATACAAAGATATTGCAGGTGTAATGTTTATATAAATAGAAAAATATCATATATTAAGTCAAAATTTGAAAAACAATAATAATGGTAAAACATGCTACAAAGCCCAAGGCAGGCAAGTTATTGATATGTAGTTTAAGAAAGAAAGCTGATTTTTTAAAAGTCATTTCAGTGCTTTTGTTTGCAAACAATGTACACACTCCTCCAGAATACTTCCTACTGCCCAGTATAGTTCTATTCCTAAAGGACTAATGAAAACACATCATTGCCATGAAAGAGCACAAAAGCATTTGGTATCAAGGGTACCCTGTACGATAGGTTGATATATAACTAACTTACCCCAATTTGTAACCATCTGGAGACATTTTTAAACGGTTATTTTCACAACTGCTTCACCTTAAAATTTTAAACAATCTTGTGGTATGAATGGGAGTGCAAGCATTTATATACACAATGATAAGAAAAATCCATTTTATGCATACTGTAGCAAATGTAGGACTAGTACTCAGATTTGTGTTTCTGGTGTAATATTTTTGGATTTTTAAAAAATTTTCTTATGAGCAGGAACAGGGAACTGAACCTGATTCTCCAGCATCGCAGGCAAGAAGTCTGCTACTGAGCCACCATTGTCTGCCCATATTTTTGGATTTTAAAATTCCAATATTCTGGGTGCTGCAATGGTAACTCAGTGGAAGAATTCTTGCCTGTCATTTCAGAGACCCAAGTTCGATTCTCAGAGCCTGCCCATGCACAAAAGAAAAAAAATTCCAATATTCTTTTGTGCTTGTAAGTTTTAAGATAATTTTATATAAGAAAAAGCTATAGAAAATTAATTATAAATAAATTGGAAATTAATATTAATTTGATAGGGTGGTCTTAAAGTATTATTTAGTCAAAAATAAATGCTATAGAATTTCTTCCTTTAATTTTCAAGGGTAAATTCATCCACTTGCATACAACTTTTTTGTCATTGCTGGATGTATCAATGCCTTGCATTTCAGTATGACTTTCCAAGTAACAACAATTAAGTATAATTGTATGGACCCTATTTTCACTGAGTAATGAGGACCTAAAATATATATAGTAAATGTTGTGTTTGCCACCAAATTGGATTATACAGGATTGATGGAAGAAACAGTGCTTATGTTGATGAGCCTCACAGATGATTTTGAAGTACAAGTCTTCCTATTTTTATTATATCTAGCAATTTAAATCTTCACTCTGGTAAGAAATTTGGGACTGGTTGTATTGAGCTTTGGGAATTTCTGACTCCACAATTCCATACACTATTTTCTAAATGTGTTATCATTCTTGGATGCTTGTTATTGTTCAGTTGTCACCCCCAAAATGTTTTCCGTTTTCTGGCAGAAAATAAAGCCATTCCATTTTTGGAATGTGCCACACGGATATTTCTGGTTCTTACCTTTGAAACTACAGAGCCTTTACTCTTACTTTAATGGCTTATTATCACAATGCAGCAATCTACCACCCACTAGTATAGTCAGTTAACATGTCAGCAAGTCAATCTGCCGCCCATCATTGCATCCTATGTTGGTGGCATTTTGGATGCTATTTTCTGCAGTGTCTACTGTTAGACTTTCTTTTTGAAATTCAACATGTTTTTGTAGTATCTCTCCACTCCTCACTATTTCTTTTTCTGGCACTCACATCAACCAGCTTTTTCTCTTCTATCTTGTGATGGTTTATTGAGCAAACACTATATAATTGTCCTGATCTCCCATGATCTCATTCTACTGTCCTCTTTGAAGATGCATTCTGCTGAAGGAAGGAGAAAGTCTAATGCTCTTCTAATTTGCCAGTTTATCATGGGACAATTCACCTCATGCATGTTAGACCAATTTCCAGATGTGCTCTGGATTGCAATATAACAGGGTCTATATTTTACACTATTGGGAAACCCGTACTGAACCCCATCATTTATAATTTGAGGGAAAAATGTTAGAGGCAATGAAAAAATTGTTTGAGAAAAATTGGTTAATGAAGTACAATTTTACCATTAAATAAAACTTTGGAAAATGTTAGATATCAGTCCATATATTTATGGTAAAAAATAGGGAAGAAAATGTCTGATTTTATTTAGTGGCTTCTGTAGATCTTAGAATATTAACAGGAAAGCATTCATCTTTCCTACAATGCAGCTTTGGATATGTATATGTAAATCATGTTATCTATATGCCTATGCTTATAGTCTTACTAATCCATATTAAATAAACACTCAACTGATTAACTCATATTGATCTTGTTATTATTTACATAATTTGATTTTCACTTGCTATAATTGCAGGACTTATCCTCAGAAGATGACTGATTGATATAATTTATAAACATGGTTTATAGTAAATCCTCAGCACACATTTTGATGTGAATTTCCCATTCTTGAATCCCTGTGGAAGAGTCACTTATGCTCCCTCACTTGCTCCTCATGTCCTTATACTCTCAGATGTGTTCCAGCCTCTGGACATGCTTTTGTACACAGGCACACACAACATATATTTATCCTATTATTTTTGTTCCAGTGTCCAATTACAAAAAAATTATTGAGTCCATTCTGAAAATCCAAATGTATATTGAAATAATATAAGAATATTTATTGAGTGTATAATTAAACCTCAAGGAAAACAAAATGCAATTCGAACTATGTATAGAGGGAACAAATTCTGAAAAACTGGCTAGCCTAAACTTTCAGAATTCCTTTGGTGAAGATTCTTGCTCATTTCCTAGCTCTACCTTTATCTTCTATCTTAAAAAAAAGAACTTTCATTTTCCATTATTGCTCAAAGTTTACACCCAATAAGCAAAACCCTGAGAAATGATTTCCTATTACCTCAGAACACACCTGCTTCTGAATATGTATTCTACTTTCTTGACTTTTGTTCTAAGATTTGTTTACTTGAAAGGGCAGTAGGAGGGTTATTTTTACTTTCTTTTAATTCAATTCTCCCTTCTCCTGGAAGGGATGATTGTCCTGTGAGTTCACCAATAACAATCTCATGAAAACAAAGAAATCAAGGAGTTAATTCTTACATATGAATTTCAGAACCTATCCAATAATCTTCACGACTTTAATTTCTATTCAGTTATGCTGAAAGAACTCATATTACTTCCAGAAGAAACATGTTTGTCACAGAGTGTAATTTAAATCTATACAAAAAATTCCTCTGGAAAGAAAAGAAATTTTCATAGACAAAACACTGAGCATAATGTGGAAATCGTGTTGTTTTATGAAGAAATCAAACCCTCTGAAATTTCAGTATCCTAAAATTTACTTTCTTGATAATGTTCTTTTGAGTTCATTTTTTTGGAATAAAGTCCTTCAAAAATATTTCTCAATATCCATCTCATGCAAATATGAAAATGTTTACAACATTCCAGAATTATTTTATGGCTTCTTCCATTAAAATTACGTTTTCAAATTAATAAGGCAAAGTTTTAGTCATGTTGTACTTTGGTTTGTGAGTTTAGTTGTTCTTGTAGTCAAAAAATAATTTTCCTAATAGAAAGAAAGAGATTTTCATTAGGTTAAAGGATGGATCGATTTTTGCTTATAAACATTTGATCAATCATTCTACCACAAATTAGGCAAATTGTATCAAGCTCAATTTGGATGAAAATTGTGCTATACCATTTCTCTTAGCAAAGTAGAACCAAAATGTTAAGAATACATAATATCCATGCTTTTTTATTCATTGGGGGAATATGGAAAATTGGTGTATTTCACTCTTGAGTTAATAACTTTAAAACTCCCATATCACAGCTTATTTTTCTTTCTTTCAAGAAAAAAAAACTTTGACTCTGTTGCTTACATTGGACTTCTCTTTTTTGATTACTTGGCATAGTCATCATTTCATATTACTTAATATGAATGTTTTATTTCTGTCTAGGTTTATCACTGTACTTACACTGTAACTTACTTTAAAAGCAGAATAATTTTTGTTCACAAAATTGTATCCCCAGGGTATAATGTCATTCCTGGAACATATATTTTACTCCAAAGATATATATATTTGTAAATGATTAGTGTGTTAAGAAATGACTAATAGTTAATAGCTATAACTAGCACTTTTATGCAGTTTACTTGCTGTTTCATGTAAACTAACTCAAATCCTCATAACAACTCTGAGAGGTGACTTCATTGCTAGAAAATGTAGGGGCCCTGTAAATATAAGAAAAGACACAATGCATGTATATGATGTGGGGATATTTAAAAAGGTATATTATTAAAAGTAAATAATTTTCAAAAAAATAGCTATAGGCAAACAAAACAAAGAATTGTAATAAATGTAGATTCTAGACAACATAGAATTTCAGAGCAAAATTCAATCTTAATATAGTAATTTATGTGGATATTGTATATATGTATGTATTATAGGTAAAACATTTTACATTAATTCAGAATATAGAGTATAATGCACATTGCAATGGTTAGAATAAATTAATTAACAATGATGAACTAATGAGAGTTCTTTAAAATTTTATTCTTAAAACAGAGGTTGAACTTCATTTTCACATTTCAAATCATTTAAGAAAATGAAGAAATATAATCCCACAAATATTTAATATAAATTAAAAGACTACAAATCACTTGAAGGTAAAAACATATCTAATAGTATTCCTTAAATTTAAAGGCAAATAATCAAATATAGTAAAATATAGAAAATTTCTGAAATGTATTGAACAGAAGAGAAAGTTAAAACTGCAATTCTGAAAAAAAAACCCTGCAATTTTGAATAGCACAGAGGCAATTTTAAAGGGAAATATCAGCAGTGAACCTGATGAAACTTTGAGATGTAAAAAAATTTGGAGACATTGTCAATTCTTGTCATTGGAACTTTCTTTATTTAAATTCTTAAAAAAATGAACCAAGCATTTAACTTGAAATTTTATATGTTCTCAAAGAACATATAGCATCCAGATAAAAAGAAAGTATTTTCTAATCACACTGGAATTACACAAAGAGATAGTAATTACTGAAGATTGTTCATGCCTCACAGAATGGTAGGGTTTTCAAAGGATTAGTAGTTAGACACAGATGAGAGATTAAATGCATAAAAATATTTAAACTTTGGAATTAAAAAAACATCAGATCTTAAAGCATTGCAAGTTGGAATTCTTGATTTAATTCATACAGCAAGAAAAATATGCACCTCCTAAATTTAATTGTCAAAGGAATAACCAAAGGTGATATTGATGAGTGGAAAACAAAAGCTGTGAAACAGAAATAGAAAATGGCAAATATATATATGGAATACGTGTGCGTATACGCACATCTATACCCAAGATTAGTCTAGACATAAGCAAAACACTGAAAATGGCTATGATATTTCTATCTTCTTTAATAACTTAAAATATTTTCCAAATTGTCTTCAACGTTCATGTATACACTTTTCTATAACTTAATTCTAACACAATATTTTACTATATATTAAAGTGATCTTTTTCCCTGTTTAGCTGCTTATGAATAAAATTGCCCAAAAGTACTTGTAATATATCAGTGAAAAAACTCATAACAAAATTATTGCATTTTCAAAATTTTGCATAAATGTAACCTTTCTGATGATTGTCATCAGTATGTATTGGTACTGCATTAAATTTTTGTATTCATTATTATATATACATATAAAATCACTCTATGGATTTAGATTTATTTACCTTGTACAACTGAGGAAACCAGATTTAAATTTCAGTGACTTACTAAGGAGTATATAGAAAAGAGCTGGATTTCTTAGGATTTAAACCCAAGATTTTCTAGTTTAAAGCAGCAATTTTAAGACCATACTATATGTCTTCACTACAGAGTAAATGGCATTACTCCTGAAGAGCTCTCTATTATAAAATTCTTTACAATGGTAACATGCATGGGAATTGCTGTGATACAATTGCAAGAATATCACATGGGTATTTTCAATTTTTTTAACCATTAGTTGCCCTTAAAATTACACACTTAAATGACAGGATAAACACAAATTCCATGGCTTTAATATACTACATAAATTTTTAAAAACTAATTTTGGGGGTATTCCAGGTTATATTTGGTCAAATAAAGGATGGCTCAACATAAATTCAAACTAAGTAAAGGATGATACTTTATTCAGAGAATAAACACCCAAATAAGAAAGAGAATAATATCACTGTCATTTCAACTGCTTGGAGCCCTCTGTCTTCTGCATGACTCTACTGAGAGCATTTTTCACTTCTCTGTTCCTAAGACTATAAATGAGCGGATTCAGCATGGGGATCACCATAGTTTAAAACACAGAGGCCACTTGATCCTTTCCCAAGGAGTAGGATGGCTTTGGTTTTAAATAAGTGAAAATACCGGTGCTGTAATAGATGGTGACTCCCAGGAGGTGGGAGGTACAAGTAGAGAAGGCTTTGTACTTTCCTGAGGTGGAATTAATTTTCATGATAATAGACAGAATGCACCCATAGGACACAGAGATTGTGATAAAAGACATCATTGCATTTAAACTAGTGACAATGAATATTATGATTTCAGTGTCATGAGTGTCAGTGCAGGACAGGGATAAAATTGGGATTATGTCACAGAAAAAGTGATAGATAACATTAAATTTGCAGAAATGCAAAGTGTTCACATAAAGAAAAATGACTAATGACTGAGTAAAACCCAGCACATAAGACCCAGTGATGAGGGTGTGGCACAGTTTCCTGGAAATAACAACCTGGTAGTGAAGGGGATTGCAGATAGCCACATAGCGGTCATAGGCCATAGATGAGAGCAGGAAAATTTCGGTGACAGCCAGGAAGTAAAAGAAATACATCTGGGTGAAGCAATCTGTAAATGAAATATACTTGTTGGAAGTCAGTAAATTCTCTAAGGTTTTAGGGACGATGTCTTTTGAATAACCAAGGTTGAGGAATGACAGGTGACTGAGGAAAAAATACATGGGTTTGAAGCTGGAGATCCAGGTGAATTATCAGTATCATCCCTGCATTCCCCTGCACAGTAATCAGGTACATCAGGAGAAAGAACATAAAGAGCAACTGCTGGATCTCTTCAGAGTCTGTCATTCCCTTAAGGATGAAGTCAGGCCTATTGGTGTTATTCCTACTTCCCATAGCATTCACTGCTGCAAGTCAAAAGTGATACTTTGCATGAATGACCTAAAAAATTGGTTTTGTTTATAGGAATGATATCGCATTTTTTATCATTCCTATAATATGGCATTTTTTTTAAAGTTGTGTTGATTTTGTAGACATTTATACAAAAGAGTTTTTTTCAAAATATGTAAAAATTTTAGTTTGAATATATGAATTAAGTTTAAATCAACATTTGGATACTATAGAATAGAAAATTACCCATATATATTATTTATACAGAATGAACATGAACTTAAAAATAATTCCTTTCATTAACCCACTTATCCAGAAGTAAATATTAGATCATAGCTATTGCTACTGAACCCATTTATTACATGAAAAAAGGGCACAGAAAGTTAAGGAACTTACCTCTAGTCCCAACCATTGCTTATTCTTGGCTCCATGATTCTACCTGGAATGGTTGAGTCCAGAAATCATGCTCATGACACTGTAATCCTTAGTATATTTAATTTCAATAAAACATAGAAAAATCAGTTATATAATAAACAATAATAGAGGGTTTTAGTGTATCACTTACTGTGCTTTTGTATCACATATTATTTAGTAAAAAAGACAAATCAGAAATTGAAACTGTGGGCATATTAATATCATAGACCACACATTCCTATTAATTTTCTGAAGATATGTTTTTTAACAGATTCTTTAATCAAATTTCCAAAAACTATATTTTCAATATATGTACATTGCTTGATACTGCTGATTCAATCAATTCTATGTTTCCATTTATTCATATTCTGGTATTACTTAAGTAAGGCACACATGACATGTATATGCATATCCTTCAACTAATATCCCCATTATTTTTAGATAAACTAAAATGCTCTAACTTTGAGATTAAAACTTACCAGGAATCAAAGTGGTTGAAAAACTTCTTCCTGAAGTATCTGTCTAGAAATTGTACAACATCAAGTTTTTCTCACAAAAAATATGTAAAGCATATACAAGTCTTGAAATTTCTGTGATATAATATTTATTTCTTTTGAGATAACTTATGTCTCATTTTTACTGTATTTTTAGTTTTGATGTAAATAAATCAACCTAAAAAATTTGTTTAGATTCTAATGAAATAGAAAGTGAAGCTGGAAATTATATCTTTCATATACACCAAGAATCTTCTGTGAACTAAGACAGAGGAGGGAAACCCTAGTCTTTCACTCTGATAACACCATGGCATCTCTTATAATGAGGATTGCTGAAAATGCAACTTGGTCATCTTTGGGACCAATTTCCAAAGAAGAATGCTTGGCATGATGCCAAGGATATAAGTTCACGGACCAAAACATCTTTGTTAGATTTGAAATAGAGAGCTGCCTTCTCCTTAGAAGCCACGTAATTTCAAGAATCATTTTTTGGCATTCTTTTCTGATGTTCTAACTTATGACTGGTTAAAAGAAATGGTATTTTGAGAAATAATTAATCTGCAGTGGAATGTCCAGAAAATTAACAACTATGGATGGAATACCACAATTTTAAAATGAAGCATTTTTACACCTAAAAGTGTGAAAATATCATGGGGGTAAACATGGCTCATTGTGCAAAAATTATAAGGCAATCAAATTTCAAGAAGAAAATTAAACTCATACATGAATGCTTAATATTTAGGCTTATTTTCTTCCAACTATTTTTCTTTGTGCATATAATATTTACTTATATGTATTCTTATCTATAAACATAATTTTATTACACTACATTTTCAGTTTCATACTGATTTTATTATTAAATATGATTCCCATTGACTTAAGTTTATATTAGCTTTTGTAAAATCCTGTTTCACAGATTTTGCATTGTCTGATGCAGCCCAAAAATTTTCTAGGAGTGTGTACCCAACTGGTGAATGCCACTTTTGAGGCATGATAAAAAAAGATATAGTAGAATATTGCCCGTTATACTTGGAATTGTCAAAGAATTCATTAATATAACAAATGTACTGCTGTATTGAATCACAATAATTTTGTGAAACTTGTCTTATTATTTACTGTATTGGCATTTGTTATTTTAAAGTAAACCTGAGAGAAGAAACTAACCATTAGTTTTTGAGATGAGTAAATGTTTTTTAATTATGTGAATGGACAAATATTTACTTCCTGTACATATACAACCAGGTGAAATGCATTCCTTTGTATCTTTCATTAATTAATGATAATGAAACCAATGTCCCTGTAGATTTAGAAGGAAATTGCTGTAAGAAAAGCTATTTTTCCTGCAGAATTTCAGGAGAGAATTTGATGGTATGGATCAAGTAATTACAAAATATTATATATTCATGAAAATATATAATTCTTCAATTCATCAAAAATCCAATGGTGCTGAGAAAAGCTTACTTGAAAATTAAAAGACCAGCATTAATTTATTTCACAATAAATAAACCTGGAGTTTCACGTTTTCTAAGTCAATACCACCTCAAAAGTCTGAATACTCCTTGTAAAATGATCAGGAGGGAGTTGTTATTCCTATTATTGAAATTAAGTTTTTACAGTCATTTAGTGAACTTTCAGATAATATAAAATCAGAGTAAAAGTAACTTACAAAACTTTTTACAACTAATCTTTTGTTGTATCTTTACTGCTGGGACTCTAATATATCATTTCAACTAGTAAAATAATGTTGTCAGAATATCAGCGGTAAGAAATGAAAGATCACGACTTATTATTTGTCTTACATTTCAACAAAATTAGAGCTTTTTACCTGACAATTATTATTATTTTTTTAACCATGTTCCATTGCATTATATGTTTAGTGTTTGTATAAGTGGAAATGTAGCACAAAAAACAGGAATGAGGCCGCAGGCCTCCAGGAATGTTTCACGAAGTTAGAACAGGCTGAGACCAAGCATCCATAGTTTTGGGGAGCAGGTTTTATTTGCTATGGCCATAGGGCTCAGCCGAGTAGCCTCTGAAAGTCTGAGCCCTGAACAAAGGGAAACCTTAGCTTTTATAAACTGTATGACATGTTAAAGACAAGGTAAACAATAGGCTGATTCAAGTTGAGAATGGCCCAGAGCTGAAATGTTTCTATCCCAGGAATGTACCTTATCTCATTTGCCTGCAAGGAGAGGGGGTTTGGGGATTTTCCACAGAGAGCACAGCTAAACCAGAAAGATGGGGAGGCCTGCCTGCTACATTTCCCTCCTTTGATGCTTATCCCGACTTTTAGGGAGGGGTTATATCATCATTTGTGTTTCATTTTATTTATTTATTTGCACAGGTGTTGTTGTGTTCTGATCTGAGCTGGGCATGGGAAAAAGTGTAGCCATGCAGAGTTTAGGCCCCTGTAAAGTTGGGGGTGTAAAGGTCTGTGTCCTCCCTCTGTTGGCTTCAAGTTTTCTCCTGGTGGCCCCTTTGTGACTGTGCCTGTCTTAGCTTGTTCCTCTCCTGAGGAATCTTACCTATCTTTGGCTAACCAGCCATCTTCTGGGGCCAAGCAGGTGATAAGATGTGTGCAAGTGAGGGAGCAGTAACAACCCCTGAGAGGGTCTGATCTGTCTCTTTGACAGGCTATGCTCCCTGGCCTCTATGCCCAGTACCTGCTCTGGGTTTTTTTTACCTGCTGGTGGGGCATTAGCTTTGGTTACATGCTTTTGGGAGCCCATGTTTTTTTTTTTCTTTTTCTTCAGTGAAGGCTTAGCTCATAACTTTGGGCAAGAGATAAAGTTAGCACCAACTCCCAGGAGGCCTTCTCAATTTTGCCATCCTAGAGTAACGAAAACAACATTATTGAACCTGGTGAGGTGGGATTATAGTATACCGGGGCATCTTTCTTTAGGGTTTATACAGAATAATTCAAGCTTGAAAACAGCCCTGGCATGAAAACTGGTTATAGTTTTTACTTTTTTCCAACATGCCTGGCATACATTATTTCCCTTGGAAGGGCTTATGACCATTCCAAGCAGAAACAGAGGAGTGAGGTGCATGGTGCTGGCTATGGGGAATGCCACCACATGAATGTACAATCAGCCTCAGGGAAGGAATGGAGACACACATTCTGAGCAGCAGCTAGGAAGGGGGAAGATATCCAGGTAAGAGGGATTCCATCAAATTAGAGTAGTAGTTGGTTTTCAGGAAGAACTCCAGGAGACCTATTTCCAGGAGGGCTGAAACTGCTAAACAAAAGACAAATACAAAGAACAAGAAAAGACAGTTAGTCCACAGACCCAGCAGGCCGGGATGTCCATGTGTTGATTTTCTAATTTTTGGACCTGCTTAGATCAGTCAGCTTCCAGAGTGACTGAGGCAAGGCTCTGAGGTCTCCTCAGGCTTCGCCCCTGCATTGACTAGCTACTTCCGGTGAGCTAGAGCAGGGAAACAATGGTCACTCCGGCCTCAGTCGCGGGCTGGTCAGCTCATCTCAGCTGCAATGGAGAAGGACACAGTGCCTCCCAGGGGATGGTGCATCTCAGGTGTTCAGGATCAGGGGTGCACCCCCAGGGGTCGTCTGCAGTGGCCCTGTTGACCTGAGAAGGGTGAATTTATAAGATGGTCTTCATGGCTTTGACAGCTGTTGGGATTACTAAAACAACATGGTAAGGACCTTTCTATTAAGACTTGAGGGAGCCTCTATTTTTTGCTTTTTTTTCCTCTTCACAGCTTTTTACCCATACCATGTTTCCTGGTTTGACCTCAGGTAAGGGAGGGTAGATGCTAAAGAGTTTGGATACTGTTTTTAATACCTCTTCTTTTAGTTCATTTAACACTTTTCTTAACATTGACCGTAATTTCCCTCTACAAACCTTTGATAACTTACTATATTCGTTCAGGCGTTGTCCCACATTTTTCATTCTGCAATGGCCATTCATTTCATGTTAGGACAAAACTATTCTCTTTCCTCTCAGCAAAAAATATCCTTTATATCCTTCAAACTCAAGTCACCACCTCAAGCAAACATTTCATCATACACAGTTATTATCAAAATTAAATCTGTTAGAATAATGTTAAATACCCAAAACTCTCCTGTTAATGCACAACCGAAATTCCAACATACAAAAATTTTTGTTTGTTTGTTTTGGCTTTTCCTTTTCCTGTATTCCAGTCTCCCATGTTTTCTGGCTTTGCTATTTTATGAAGTATATCAGAGTTGATTGTTTTGTAGCCACAGTGTCAGCAGGGCATTGCTTATTTCACTTTTCTGCAACAATGCCAGAAAGATAGAACTTTTTCCAGTTTGCTAATTAACCTTTTAAAAAGCAGTCTATATGATGAGGTTGGTGCCAATTTTTTATAAATTTCATACAATCTGCATAGTCCAACACCACTCCTTCAGCCCCTGCATCAGTAATTTTGACCAACCAGATAATTAATTGTCTTTTTTCTTTTCCTGAAAAACCTTTTTTATTTAAAATATTTCTATTATCTCCTTTATTCTATACATTATCATCCCACTTATCAGGGTTCTAATCACAGTGACAGTGGCTAATACCATATGTACTTTTCCTTTGTTTATTTTACCTTATCTTTCTTATATTTATATTGGGCTATATGGACTGTGGACTTCTCACCTATTGATTGATAACTAACACAATTTCTTCAAAAACAAAATTTTGATTCTGCAGTATTTACAGTTTTTCCTGTAATCCTACCAATTCCTTTTCATAATTCATTTTTCTTTTTTTAGAGATTGCTCTATTTTTCTGTTTGTATACATTTCTATATTAACATAGCTTATTCTTTTTTCCTACATTCCGTTTATTTTTTCTCTTTCTTTTTAATGGTATGCTTTCTAACACAGAAGAACCCAAATAGACTTTTCCTGTTTTATTTTATTTTCATATTTTTTACAAAGTCCTGTGCATTTTGCTCATTCCTCTCCAAGTGAGGAATAAGGTAAATTATCCCATCCTGGGATTTCTTGTGTTTTTTTTTTTTTGAGCTTAGAGGATATTTTTCCCTAAAAAAAATGACATTATTTCCTAATCTATGTTAAAAGCCCATGGCTTACTGTTAATTCACTTTACGTAAACTTTGAAGAGGGCCTACTGACCTAAAAATTCCCAAATTTCTTAAAGCACCAGAAAGTATAACCCAGGGAGGCAAAATATTTAAATTTAAAACAATTCTGCATACAAAAAGACAAGAATCCAGCAACTTTCAATTTATCAAGAATGGTCCTAATAAAGCATCACAATATTTAGAATAACATACTCCACAGTTTCTGTGTAAATTTTTAAAGTTTATCTCATTGACCTCTACTACTATGAAGCCAAGCTGAAATGCGAATCCTGCTCCTAGTGCCAATTTTATGCATAAAAGACAACGTGATATTTGGGGCCATTTAATTTATAGGTTCAGATTCATGGACAACACTGACTTCAGCGACATAAAAATAGATTTTATCAGGGAAGTAAGTAAAGAAAATAATTAAAAGATAACAACTAAAAGTCTTCAAAAATAAAGCATAGTTACATCACCAGGTAAGATGGCATTATCACCTGAAGAGAAGTGCTGGAGAATTTCAGAAGCAGCATTATAACTCTCAGTAAAAATCCATTGCAATTTTGGGGACAGCATTCAGAGTCTCCTTAGTTAAGATACATAGCAGAGCATAAGATTTTGATGAGGTGCTGTCCCTCTATCATAAGATTTTTTCTCTTTCCTCTTTTTATGATATCTTCACATAGTAGTGGCCAAATTCCAATTAGTTTGTGTGACTAGGCCCAGTTTGGTCCTGTGGGTACTGGCTAGGGACCAAGAGGAGCTTCCTGGGACTTAGATATTTTTATTAAAATACACCTCCTTCTGAGAGGATAGCCAGCCCTCCCAGCTAGAGTGCACATTTTAACTGTTTTGTTTGTTTTACCAAGGTCACACAATGGCAGTATTAATTGTACAGAGCAGATTCTTTTCATGAAATCAATTTTAAAACCCTTATATAGACATTTTTCTTTTACTCTGAAATGTGTATGTAATTTATAAGACAGAGTAATGATAAGCTGTAATACAAGAAAATTTCTTCTTTTTATTCTTCCCACAAGAGGTCCACTTTAATTCATATAGTTTCCTAAGTCAGTCAGGGGTCAACTTGATTCCACAGTCATTAGTAAAAGCCTTTTTTAAAATTAGAAATCATGCATTTCAGTGCTGTCTTACTGACTTCCCCTCTCACATCTGTGGCATCAATGATTAGTGGGAGGGCTTACAGACAAACAGCAAAGGGTTTTGAATAAACTGTTGCTTGCTTTAGTCCAGCTGCTCCCCCATGGTGACATTGGGCACCTAAACCCCCAGCCAGCCCCCCCTTTCAAGGTTTCTCACCCTAAGTCATATGACGATTGCTACAAACTTGCAGAATCTGAACTCACTCATGGCCTGCTGTGCAGACCAGGACTTCCTTTCATTCACACAATTCCACACACACACACATTCCAACACCCCCCTGCACTGCCCTTTCCAGAACCAAAGCTGAAGACTTCCATTTCCCCTGGTCCTCCAACTGGAGACCAGTACTCGGGGAGTCTGTGGGAGTTGATCAGGCTCCCCTTCCACTCCGGCCCCCCTAGCCTTTTATGAGTGGGCTGAAACTGATGCACCTGGATGCTTACCAGACAGACGGGCAGTGCTCCCAGAAACCTGGATCCAGAAACTGTCCTGAATCCATTGCCACTCTGATGGTGACAGCTGCCCCATCCAGGGAGATCAAGAATCCAAGAGACAGGGAAATGCCCCGCTGCCAGCACTGGATTCCATCGTGTCTCTGGTCAGGGCACTGCCACCGCTGTGGGCAAGGGAGGTGAATGTACACCTGCCTCAAATCCCAGACGAGCCCCCAGAAATGTAGCATGAAAACCAGGAACAAGGTGGCAGGCTTCCAGGAACTTTTTGCAAAGTTAGAACAGGCTGAGGCTAAGGATCCATAGTTTCAGGAAGCAGGTTTTATTTGCTATGGCCATAGAGGTCAGCTGAGTAGCCTCTGAAAGTCTGAGCCCTGAACAAAAGGCAACTTTAGCTTTTATAGACTGTATGATATGTTAAAGACAAGGTAAACAACTGGCTGATTTAAGTTGAGAATGGCCCAGAGCTGAACTGTTGAGGGGCTCCCACCCCAGGAAAGTCTTTTCTTGCCTATGTGCATCTTCACCAGTTTCTGAAGGCTAGGGGAGGGGGTTTCTATCCCAGGAATGTGCCTTATCTCACTCGCCTGCAAGGAGAGGGGGTTTGGGGATTTTCCACAGACAGCACAGCTAAACCAGAAAGGGGGGGAGTCCTGCCTGCTACAATACATTGGGACACTCTTTGACCATGAAAAACAATGAAATACTAATACATTACACAACTTGGATGAACCTTGGAAACACTCTGCTAAGAAGCAAGTCAAAAAAGACCACATATTATATGATTCCTTTCTTATAAATATACAGAATAGGAAAATGAATTCTATAAGGCAGAAAGTAGGTTAGTGATTGTTTAGTCTTGGCTGAGAGTAGATAGAAAGTCAGGGAGGTGATAGTAAAAGGGTATAGCTTTCTTTTGCGGTAAATATGAAAATAAAGAAATTAAGAAAAACGGTATAAAACTGAAAATTAAGAACTGGTATGTTTGGTATGATACCATAAAGATTGATATAATTTAATATTATGTAGTATTGAAAGTTGAATAAAAATTTAGAATAAGAATAAATAAAATATTTTAGGAATGATGATGGTGACTATGAAAGAAAAGACAATATTTGTTTTTATAATGATCATAAAAAGAAGAGCATGTGGTGCCTGTCCATATTAAAAAAAAAGAGAGAGAGAGTATGATACCTTTCCATGTATACAGGGACCAAGAAACACATTAAAAATAATTGATGGAAAAAGACTATAGCAAAATATAAAAGTTTATAAAAATAAGCCTCCATACACTCAAGTACAGGTTCCTTGAATGCAGAATTTTACTGCACAATTAGGGTAACAAATTCTTCTAGAAAAATGCAGAGTAGAGTATATTTCTTAACTCTCTTTATAAGGAGAGATTTACCATGGTATCAAAAGTGGACAAAGACATTATAAGACAATGGCACTGCAATCTCAGTCATAAATTTTTATGAAAATATTAAACATAATTTTAGCAAATTAAGCCTAGCAGTAAGTAAAACCTAACAGAGAAGGAATGTGCAGTTGGTTTAACATTCAAAATTCAAGTAATGTCATTCATCAGAATAAAAAACTAAAATAGAAAACCATATGATATCTCAGTAGTTGCAGAAAAATACTCCAGAAGTTCTATTATCTATTAGTTATTTTTAAAAAGTACAAAGCAATGACCAAACAATTATTAAAATGGAACCTCCTCAAACTGATAAGAGACATTCATGAAAAATCTACATCTTACATTATGCATAATACCAAATGATTGAAACATTTCCCCTAATATTAGAACCAAAGCAAGGAGATCTACTCTTACCAATTCTATTTGGCATTGTATTGGAGATTGTAATCAACACACTAAGGGAAGATAAAATGAATAGAAAGCATCAAGATCAGAAAAGGTAACGATTTGCTTTTATACTTACAGGTGTCATAATTGTGTAAGTAGAAAATGTAATGAAATCTACAAAAAGTCACTGGAACTAAAATATCAACTTAGCAAGATTTCAGAAAGAAAAATCAATTTTCAATTACTATATACTATCATTGAAAATTATAAAATGAATTTTAAAATATGTTACAGAAATATTAACATTATTTAACACTCTAAGATAAATTTAAAAAAAGATATTCTAGGCCTATACATTAAAATTTAGGGGAAAAATGATGTACAAAACCCTGAAAACCTAAATAAATAAGATATTTATTATGTTTACTTGCATTAATGCTCTATATTTTGTTTCAATAAAAGTATGTGTAGATTCACTGTAATCCCAATAAATTCAAGCAGGGATTTTTTTTGGAGAAATTGATGAGCTGACACTAAAATAAAAGTGAAATGCAAAAGACCTTTGACTGAATCAACTTTAAAAAGATGAACAAAGTTGGATGACAAACATTAAAAAAAAACAATAACTGATTTTAAGACATTACAATGCTACAGAATTCAAGACAAAGTTGTTTTTGCATACAAATTGAGACAAAGATCAAAGAAACAGTATTGAAACAAGACTGGAAGCAATCCACACCTATATGAAAATATTTCCATGATAGCACAAAGACAATTCAGTGGAAAAAGGAGGGTCTTTTCAACAAATGGTACAGAAATAATTATATATACTTATGCAAAATAGTGAACATGGATCCATACTTTATGTCATGTACCTTAAAGATATACTCAAAATGGAACACAGATCTAAATGCAAAGCCTAAAACTCTAAGCGTTCATGATAAAGCATAGTATTAAAACTTTGATTCCTTGAATTATGCAAGGATTTCTTAGAACAGCAAAAGGAAACTAGTAAAATAAAAATTTGATGTATTGAACACAAAAACATTTAAAGTTTCCACTTTGGTGCTCTAAAAAGGATATAAAAACAAGTTGCATACTGAAAAACAATATTTTCAAATGATGTATCTTACAATGAATTTGCATCCATAATACATACAGAAGTCTCAAAAAGCCAAAAATAGTAAAATAAATAGACACTCAAATGGGGGCTGTTTATATATGTTCTTCACCAAAGAACATACACAAAATGGTATATAAACAAATCACCTATACTAGTGACAACAAGCACATGAAGAGATTCCAGTACCATTTTTCATGAATGTAGTTTTCACTTAGATAATAGTGAAATAGTTATATTTCTCTTTATATCTATTAGAATAATCTATCTTTTGAAAAGTATGTAGGGAACTGAAACTTCAAACACTGCTAGTGAAAAAGTGAAATAGTATAAATACTTTCATTTGATTTAAGTAGCAATACCTTAGTCAATCCACTCCTGTATATTTATCAAGAGAAATGGCAGCATATTTCCTAGGAAAGTCTTGTGTATATGTCCAAAACAGCTTTATTTGTATTAAACAAAAAATGGAAAAACTCAAATTTTCATCCAACTGAGAATGGAAAATTTTGTATTTTGATATATGTAAGCAGTAAATAACACTCAGCAATGAAAAGAAATGAACAATTATTTTGCACAAAACTCATGATGGATCTCA
Organism: Myrmecophaga tridactyla; assembly: GCA_004026745.1. Lineage (NCBI taxonomy): Eukaryota > Metazoa > Chordata > Mammalia > Pilosa > Myrmecophagidae > Myrmecophaga > Myrmecophaga tridactyla. The sequence goes on along the minus strand of PVIY010028436.1, from coordinate 9,942 downwards.
AAATGTTTGTGCTGAGTACATCATTAAATCAGACTAATAAGAGTACATAACATGACTCCATTTACAAACACATTATTAAAATGCAAACTAATCTTAAGTGTGCACAGGGTTTACACAGAGTTTCCAGAAGGAAAATTAATTTAGAAGACTAAGTAATGTGCCACCACAAGCATAGAACACAAAATTCGTACACCTTATCAAGGGAGAAATGAAAATATTCATATTTCCAAATGGCATCTTATCTACATAGAAAATTAGAAGGACTCTACAGAAAATAACGCACTAAAACTTAGAATTAAAATGTGAATTCAGCAAAGTGACAGGCTAAAAGATTAACAAATATGAGGCAGATTTATATGTAGTAACATGAACATTTAGAAAAATAAATTAAGAAATAGTATTCCTAATCACATCAATAATAGTGAAATATTAGATAAAATTCAATCAACATGCCTTGGATCTGAAGGTTGAAAACTGCAAAATTCTGATGAAAGACATAAAAAACAATCTAAATATATGGGGATAATATTGAGTTAATGGATCAGAAGACTAAATATAGTAGAAATATCAACTCTTCCCAAATTGAATTAAGAGTTCAATACAAACTCAATTAAAATCCCGGCAAGATTTTTAAAAAAATATATAAACAAACTTACATTAAAATTTATATTAAAGGCCAAGGACCAGAGTTACCTAAAAAAATTAAAACAAAATGAAACAGGATAATGTGAAGAGAATAATTCTACCCTATGTTGAGACTCACAGTGCAACTGCAGCAATTAAGACCTTGTGGTATTGGAAGAGGGGAAGACACATTAGGCAAAAGAAAATAATAGGAACCCATAAATATACCCACAGAAAGAAAGACCAACTAACTTCCACAAAGGTACTGTCAATTCAATGGAAGGATAGCCTTTGCAACAGATGGTGCAAGAGCAAATGTGATGTGCACAGGAAAAACAAAACAAAACACTTTTATTAAACCTTATACAAAAACTAACTCAAAATGCTCACGACTTCATGAACGTTTATAGATGATTATTTCATAATAAGAGTAACTAGAAACCACTCATAAGTCCTTCAAGGAGTCAATCATTAAACAAACTGTAGTACATCCATACTATCTTAACTTCCTGGCAGCATATAGTAAGAAGTGATAGAAGGGAGGTATTAAATACAGACATTAAGAAACTTTAGAGGTGATGTTTATGTTCATTATTTAACTTGTTTTGATGGCTTTCAGGTGTGCAATAACAAACTTAAAAGTTTTATGATTTGGATTTGTGAAATTATTACATTCAATCATACCTTATAGAGGTACTTTCTAAAAAAATTTAAGAATGAAACTATACAGTTAGAACAACCAACAATGGATATCTTAGTTAGCTTAACCATAGGCATATTTAAATAAATTATCCATATAATCATTGTAAAACATGTGTTTGCACAGTAAGTTTCAAAATCCAATTTAAAATTAAGGCAACAAAGAAAAAATCTACAGGTTCAGATAGCAAAGTTCTTAAATTCTAAGTATTGAACACTAACTTAGAAACCACTTGATCAGCTGTCAAAACTGTGAAGATCTCAAAATATCAAGTAGAAAGTTCTTACAAATATCTGCATTAGAAAATATCTGCTCTAGTAAAGACCTATGTTACTAAACATTTTCCTGATTTCAGGAAAATATGAATATAAAAATTTTTACAGTTAACATATGGAAATCTTAACCACTTAAAATGGATATCTTAGTCAGCTTATCCATAAGATATTGAAAAAAATCTGAGTAAGCATTATAAAGCCTGTTTGTACAATATTTTTCATAAACCAACTTAAAATTAAAGCAAGAAGGGAAAAGAATCTATAAATACAGATGTTGGAGTTATTTGAATTTTAAATATTGAACAGTATCTTAAAAACCATTTGATTAACCATCAAAACTGCATGTGTTCTCAAAATATCAAGTAAAAAGTTACTACAAATATCAATTTTGCTATAGTAGTGAGTTATATTACTGAATATTTTCAAATTTTTGATTTCAGGACATTTATTTTATCTAGTATTACTGTAATTGCCTACAGTTTTTTAAAACCATTTTTAGTTGTAAAATATAACGTACATACAAAGAAAAGAAAGAAAAAAAGCAATAATTTTCAAAGCGCAGTAGAACAGTTTCTAGAGTTTTTCATGGGCTACCATGCTTTCAACTCAGATTTTTCCTTCTAGTTGCCCCAAAACACTGGCGGTTTTATCAGAATCCTAATAATGGAATCATACAGCATCTGTACTATTGTCTCTGACTTATTTTGCTCAGCATTATGTCCTCAAGCTTCACCGACATTGTCATGTTTGGGATATTATTTTGTCTAAATGCTGCATAATATTCCATCGTATGTATATGCCACATTTTGTTTATCCACTCATCTGTTGGGCACCTGAATTGTTTCCATCTCTTGGGAATTGTGAATAGTGCTTCTGTGAACATCGGTGTGAAAATGTCTGTTTGTGTCACTGCCCTCAACTCTTCTGAGTATATAGCAAGTATTGTTATTGCCGGGTCATAGGGCAACTCAATATTTAGTTTTCTAAGGAATTGCCACACTAATTTGCACACTGGCTGAACCATTTTACTTTCCCACCAACAGTGAATAATTGTTCCAATTTCTCTACATCTTCTCCAACATTTATAGCTTCCTGTTTGTTTAACAGCAGACATTATTATAGATGTGAGATGATATTTCATTGTCATCTTAAGTCACATTTCCCTTATAGCCAATGAAGATGAGCAGCTCTTCATGTGCTTTTTAGCCATCTGTATTTGCTCTTCAGAAAAGTGCCTATTCATTTCCTCTGTCCATTTTATAATTGGATTGTTTGTTCTTTTGTTGGTGAGCTGTATAATTTCTTCATGTACACAGGATTTCAAGCCTTCATCCAATAAGTGGTTTCCAAAGATTTTCTCTCATTGAGTTGGCTGCCTCTTCACCTTTTTAACAAAGTCTTTTGAGGCATAGAAGCTCTTGCTCTTAAACACTTTCCATTTGTCTATTTTTTCCTTCACAGGTTGTGCTTATGTGTAAAGTTTAGGAAGCTACTTCATATTACAAGATCTTGAATATGTTTCCTTTTTTTTTAAGAAGTTTTATCATACTGGCTCTCACATTTAGGTCATTGATCCATGTTGAATTAATTTTTGTATAGGACGTAGGGTGTAATGTAGTGGTCCTCTTTCATTCTTCTGGCTATTAAAATCCAGTTCTCCCATGCCTATTTCTTGAAAAGACTACTCTATCACCTATTGAAGATCATATGGCCATAAATTTGGTGGTCAATCTCTGCATTCTTGTTCTATTACGCTTGTCAGTCATTCGGCTTTTGTGCCAGTACCATGCTGTTTTGAACACTGTGGCTTTATCATAAGCTTTTAAATCAAGAAGTGATAGATGCCCCCAGTTTGCTCTTCTTTTTTAGGATATCTTTAGGTCTTCAAGGTCTCTTTCTCTTCCATATAAGTTTCATAACCAGTTTTTCCAAAACTTCAGTGTAGGTTGTTGAGATTTTCTTGGTATTCCATTGAATCTGTACATAAGTTTGGGTAGGATTGACATCTTGATGATATTGAACCTTCCTATTAATAAGCATGGAATATCTTTCCATCTATTAGGTCATTTTTTTTCTTTTAGCATTTTTTTTGTAATTTTTTGTGTGTAAGTCCTTGACATCCCTGGTTAGGCATATTCCTAGATAACTAATTCCTCTCTTCACTGTTCTGAATGGAATTTTTTCCTTAGTTGTCAACTCAGTTAGGTCATGGTTTGCATATAGAAATATTACTGATTTTTGTACATTAATCTCGTATCCTGCCACTTTGCTGAATTTCTTTATTAACTCAAGTAGTTTTACTGTAGATTTCTCAGGATTTTCTAAGTATAGGATCATGTCACCTGCAAATAATGAAAGTTTTTTCTTCTTCTCTTCTTATTTGGATGGTTTTATTTCTTACTTCTGTCTAATTACTCCAACTAGTACTATTAATACATTGTTGAATAATAGTGGTGACAATGGACATCCTTGTCTCATCCCCAATCTAAAGGGGAATGCTTTCATTTTCTCACCATTAAGTATGATGCTGGCTATGAGTTCTTTATGTATGCCCTTTATGATAATGAGAAAGTTTCCTTCAATGCCTAACTTTTGAATTGTTTTTATCAAGAAAGGATGCTGGATTTTGTTGAAGGCTTTTACAGCATCACTCAATATGATCATATTGTTTTTTTCCTCTCAATTTGTTAATGTGCTTTATTATAATGATTGGTTTTCTTATGTTGCATTCCTGGTATGAAACCCATTTGATCATGAGATATAATTCTTTCAATATGGCATTGGATATGATTTACTGGTATTTTGTTAAGAATTTTTGCATCTATGTTGATTAGGGAGATTGGTCTGTAGTTTTCTTTTCTTGTATAGTCTTTATCCAATTTTGGTATTGGAGTAATGTTAGCTTCATAAAATGTGTTATGTAGTGTTGCTTTTTTTTCAAATTTGCGAAGAGTTTGAGCAGAATTTTCAGTTGTTTTTGAAAAGTTTGATAAAATCCTCCTGTGAAGCCATCAGGTCTTGGGCTTTTTATTTGTGAGAAGATTTTTGATGACTAATTGAGTCTCTTTCCTTGTAATTGGTTTGTTGAAAACTCCTATTTCTTCTGTAGTCAGTTTAGGTAATTCGTGTGTTTCTAAGAATATGTGCATTTCAATCTAAGTTATCTCATTTATTGGCATATGGTTGTTCATAATATTATGCAAATTTCTTCATGATCTGTGGTAACAGCCCCCCTCTCATTTTTTATTTTATTTATTTGTGTCCTCTTTTTTTTCTTCTTTGTTAGTCGAGTTAGGGGACCATCAATTTTATTAATTTTCTCAAAGAAGCAATTTTTAGTTTTGTTGAAACTTTCCATTGTTTGTCATTCTCCAGTTTGCTTATTTCTGCATTAGTCTTTATCATTTCTCTTCTTTTGTTTATTTTGGGGTTAGTTTTCTGTTCTTTCTCTAAAGTCTCCAAGTGAACCATTGAAACCTCAAGTTTTGCTCATTCTTGTTTTTTTATTTTTTATTTATTTATTTTTTAATTTAGTGATTTAGGGCCTTTGCCGCATCCCAAAAGTTTTCTGTGTTGAATCTCATTATCATTCATCTCCAGATATTTACTGATTTATCTAGCAATTTTCTCTTGATTCACTGATTATTTAAGAGAGTGTTAAATTTCCATATATTTTTGAAAGCTCTGGCTCTTTGGTGATTAATAATTTCCAACTTTATTCAGGTGATGATCAGAGAAAGTGCTTTGAATAGTTTCAATCTTGTTAAAATTACAGAGAACAAATTTAGGACCAGTATATGGTGTATCCTAGAGCATATTCCATGTGCACTAGAGAAGAATGTGAATCCAGTTATTTTGGGAAGTAATGGTTTATATATGTCTATTAGATTTAATGAATTTATCTTATTGTTTAAGTTTTCTATTTCCTTATTGATCCTCTATGTTGTTGTTATATCTATAGTGAAGAGTGGTATATTGAAGCCTTCCACTGTTACTTTTGATATGTCTATAGCTCCCTCCAACTTTTCCAATATGTGCCTCATGTACTTTGGGCCTCCTTGATTGAGAGCATACACATTTATGATTGTTATTTCTTCCTGGTGAATTGTCCTTTTTATTAATATGTAGTATCCTTCTTCATCTCTTACGATATCTTTACATTTAAAGTCTATTTTGTCTGATATTAATATAGCTACTCCTGCTTTTTTTGGTTAGAGCTCGTATAGAATGCCTTTTTCCATCCTTTCACTTTCAATTTGTGTCCTTGAATCTAAGATGCCTCTCTTGTAAACAGCATATAGATGGATTATGCATTTTGATACATTCTGTCTACCTTTATCTTTCAATTGGTGAGCTTAGGTTGTTAACTGTCATGATCAGGTTCATGTGTCAAGTTGGCCAAGTGGTGGTAACTGTTTGTCTGGTTGGACAAGTTCTGATCTGTCTGTTGCAATGAGGGCATTTCATAGAATTGGATCATGATTGTTTCAGCTGCATCCACAGCTGATTCCATTTGTAATCAGCCAAGGGGAGTATCTTCTGCAATGAATGTTGCTCAATCTAATCACTGGAAGCATTTTAAGGGGGACTCAGAGGAGATATGCTGTCTTCCTGCTTTGGCTAGTGAGCCTCTCCTGTGGAGTTGGTCCAGACCCTCCATTGGAATTATCTTCTTCACAGCCTGCCCTGCGGATTTTTTACTCTGTGTTCCCATGGTCATGTGAGACATTTTTATAAATTTTATATGTGCAAGAGTTTCCTGTTGATTCTGTTTCTCTAGAGAACCCTAACTAATACATCTTAGCATCACAAGAGATTCTTAAGAAATAGAATCTTATAAATGGATTTTTATGAATGGTTTTCTGCACTGACTGGACTCAAAAGCACTAAGGACTCTGATTCCCATAATCAGAATGACACTCCCAATCCATGGTGTGAGTTGGCAAAAGAGATAGTCAAAATATCACCATTTGATTCTCCTAATGCTTTGCTTGTAGGAGGCCAGGCTCAGGAGGATAATGTTTTGACACCTTTACAGAGTTTTGTGGAAATAAGAGGTATAGAGATGTTGGCTGGTTGTTGTTAGATACACTGGCTACATTAAGCGGTGAAAGGGATGGGCTTAAGTCTTCAAACAAGAAGCTTAAGAGCCATTTGACAGATGTAGAAGTTTCTATGAGTATCCTGAAGGAAAATCTTATTTCCTGTAGCTGTAGACTTGAGATCTCTGAAAATCAGACTCAGAATCTTATTGTTAGAGTAGCAGGTTTACAATGTAAACTGAAATCTCAATGTTGCATGGTGTCTGCCATTAAAGTGAGGGCATTGATTGGAAGGAGTAGGACCCTGAAAAATGGAATGGTGGCATATGGATTGATAATGATGTTGGGTTTGAGGTTGAAACCCTAGATCGTGCTGAGTCTTCTCTAGATAACCCTGTAATAGTCTCCCCTGAGGTCATAGCTGCCCCACCTCCAGCCTATCTTGTGGAGTTGGCCACCCAACCTCCTCCTGAAGAGATTAGCCTTAGAGTGATTAATCATGTTTCACCAGATGAAACTGCAAATGAAGGCCCTGAAGCAAATGGCTACAAAAATATTTCTAATTCTTTTCATGACTCACCCCCACCACCCCTCATTTCTTCCAGACCTATAACTAGACTAAAGTCCCATCAGGCCCCTAAAGGCAAGGTACAATGTATCACACATAAAGAGCTATCTTATACTCCAAAATAACTGTGTGAGTTCTCCAATTTATATAGACAGAAATCAGAGGAATATGTGTGGTAATGGATTTTAAGAGCGTGGAATAATGGTGGGAGGAATATAAGGCTGGATCAGGCTGAGTTTATTTATATGGACCCACTAAGCAGAGATTCTACATTCAGTGTTATAGCTTGAGGGGTTAGATAAGGTATTAAAAGTTTGTTTGGATCTTTGGTTGAAACATAATCAAAAGGTGGCCAACATTACCTGATGTTGAAATTATACCAGAACTGCCCTGGCATAATGTAGATCATTGGATCCAGAGGCTTAGAGAGATTGGACTATTAGAGTGGATTTATCATGCAAAGCCTCCTCTTACACCCCAGGAATGTCTGGAGGATGCACCTTTTACCAGAACAGTGACAAATAAATTTGTGAGGCTAGCACCATCATCCTTGAAGAGCTCTGTGGCTGCACTTCTCTGTAGATCAGATATTACTGTAGGAACTGCTGTCACTGAGCTGTAATCCTTAAACACAATGGGAATGATGGGATCCAAGTTGGCAGAAGCCAGGTGGCAGCACTTAATCACCAAAGACAGGGTAGATGTGGCTTTTATAATATAATAGTTTGCACAAACTCTAAGCAGGAGTCAAAATTATATGACTCACAGAGATTTTTGGCATTGGCTAGTAAATCATGGGGTACCTAGAAATACAATAGAAAGGCAATCTACTAATTTCTTGTTCGAGCTGTATAAACAAAAGCATTCTAGTTCAAATGAGCAGAAGCCTAACCTGAATTACAAAAACAGAGAGCCACAGCCCCTTAATCAAGGTGGTTTACAGACCTAGAGCCCCTTGAATGAAGGTAAGACCAGGTCCTTTTGGGGGAGAACCCTGTCACACTGCCACAAACTTATACTGTTAGTCTTCCTCCAAACCTTCCCCAAGGCGACCAATGGCTTTTTACCAGGGTAACTGTGCACTGGGGAAAAGGAAATGATCAGATATCTGGGGGATTATTAGACACTGGTTCAGAAGTGACATTAATTCCAGGGGACCCAAAATGTCACTCTGATCCATGAGTCAGAGTTGGGGCTTATGGAGGCCAGATGATCAATGGAGTTTTAGCTCAGGTCCATCTCACAGTGCATCCATTCTGTAGTCATTTCTCACGTTCCAGAATGTATAATTGGTATAAACCTACTGAGAAACTGGAAGAATCCCCACATTGGCTCTCTAACTCATGCATTGGGGGCTATATTGGTGGGAAAGACCAAGTGGAAGCATTAGAACAGCCCCTACCTAGCAAAATAGTAAATCAGAAGCAATACGGATTCCTGAAGGGATTGCAGAGATTACTGCCACTCTTAAGGACTTGAAGGATGCAGGGGTGGTGAACCCACCACATCCCCATTCAACCCTCCTATTTGGCCTGTGCAGAAAGTAGATGGGTCTTGGAGGATGACAGTGGATTATTGTAAGCTCAACCAGGTGGTAACTCCAATTGCAGCTGACTGTCATGGTCAGGTTCATGCATCAACTTGGCCAAGTGATGGTGCCTGTTTCTCTGGTTGGGCAAGTGCTGGCCTGTCTGTTGCAACTAGGACATTTCATAGAATTAGATCATGACCATGTCAGCTGCATCCACAGCTAATTCCATTTGTAATCAGCCAAGGGGACAGTCTTCTGCAATGAGTGATGCTCAGTCTAATCACTGGAAGCCTTTTAAGAAGAATTCAGAAGAGACACGCTCTCTTCCTGCTTCAGCTGGTGTGTCTTTCCTGTGGAGTTCGTCCAGACCCTCCATTGGAAGCATCAGCTTCACAGCCTGCCGTGTGTATTTTGGAATCTGCATTCCTGCAGTCATGTGAGATACTTTTATAAATTTTATATTTGAGAGTGTTCCTTGTTGATTCTGTTTCTCTACAGAATCCTAACTAATAAATTAACATTCAAACTAATTACTGTGAAAGCAAATCTTGATTATACCATTTTGTCCTTGAGTTTTTATTTGTCATATCTGTATATTATTTTCCTTCTCTCCCTCTTTTCCTTTAAATTACTTTTACTCATATTCTTGAATTCTATGCCCTCCTCCAGACGTCCATCTCCTGTCTTTTTTTTTTATTACCCAACAAGTCTTTCTTTAGTATTTCTTGTAGGGCTGGTCTCGTGTTGACTAGTTATCTTAATCTTTCCTTATCTTTGAAGATTTTAACCTCTCCCTCAATTTTGAAGGATAACTTGGCTGGATAAAGAACACTTGGTTGAAAGCTTTTCTCATTCAACATCTTAAAAATATATCACTGCCTTCTTGCTTCTATGGTGCCTGTTGAATAGTCTGAATTCATTCTTATGTGTTTTCCCTTGTATGTAGTAGATTGCTTTTCTCATGTTGCTTTTAGCACTTTCTGTTTCTCTTGAACACCTGACAGTTGGATTAATATGTGTTTTGGAGTGGGCTTGCTCAGATTTATTCTATTTGGAGTTTGCTGGGCCTCTTTGATGTTCATATTTGTGTCTTTTATAAGGGTTAGGAAGTTTCTCCAATTATAACTTCAACTAGATTTCCCAACCCTTTCCTCTTCTCCTTCTGGGACACCAATAATCCTTATATTTTTGTGCTCATTGCC
>PVIY010028435.1:0-33097 GCA_004026745.1 Myrmecophaga tridactyla | reverse complement strand
CCACGGCCAGCTGAAGTGCTTGCTGAGGGTAAAGGGAACATGGAATGGGTAGTGGAAGAAGGAAGTGATAAATATGAACTTCGACCACGTGATCAGTTACAGAAGCGAGGACTATAATGCTGTTTTGTTCATGTTATACTATTTAAGTTGCAAGATATCAAGTTTAAGAATGAATGTTCCCAAGGATTTGCACCCTATTTTGGAGAGATTTAATGTGTTTCCTGTTATATGCAGGACAGTTGAGTATTGTCAGGTAAAAGAAAAAACGTGTGCTTATTTGTTCTCATTTGGAAATTAAGTATGGTTTAAGGTGATATATATATGGGTGCCAAGTTGACAAGGGGTGGACTGTCATGGTTAGGGACACGTGTCAACTTAGCCAAGTTGTGGTACCTGCTTATCTGATTGGGCAAGCGCTGGCCTGTCTGTTGCAATGAGGACATTTCACAGGATTAGGTCATGAGCACATCAGCTGCATCCACAGCTGAATCCATTTGTAATCAGCCAAAAGGGAGTGTCTTCTGCAATTAGTGATGCTAAATCTAATCATGGGAAGCCTTTTAAGGAGAACTCAGAGGAGAGAGGTGCCATTCCTGCTTCGGCTGGTGAGCCTCTCCTGTGGAGTTCATCCAGACCCTCCATCGGAGTCGTCGGCTTCGCAGCCTGCCCTGTGGATTTTGGACTCTGCGTTCTTGCGGTCACGTGAGATACTTTTATAAATTTTATATTTGCAAGTGTTCCCTGTTGATTCTGTTTCTCTAGAGAACCCTAACTAATACACCACACTAGGCTGTAAGCTTCCCCAAGGCAAGGGATGCTTCTCAGCTCTCCTTCCAGTAGTCCCAAGCATGAAGCTCTGCACTCAGATATACTGGAACGTGAGAACCTGCCATTCTCAACCTGGTGCTCAGTCTCATCTCTACCATCTTAACAAATAAAAAAGTAGACTGAATTGCACTTATCAGATATAAGTTTCAGTTTACCTAAATTTTTTTTTCTTTCCTTTATACTTAGACATTACCTTTCCCTCCCTTCCAGTATGGCAGGGACCTTTTCAAGCCTGTTATTTCTTCCAATGCCGAGTCCTTTCCAATGCCAAATCTCTTCCAATTCCAAGCTTCTCGCAATCCCCACTTAATTTCTGTCTGCTAGTCATCTGTTGACACCACCAAACCTCTCCAACCTGGAGACTGGTAATTGGCCTTTTGTCTTCAACTATTCAAAACTTATTGGTACAGGATTCTTCTTTTCTGATGAACAGGCTTCCATTTTAGAACCCCGCCTTTTACAGATGCCAGATTATTTTTCTTCTAAACATACATAAGTCAGCAAAGCCAACCTATCACATTTAAAATAGTGTGTGAATGGATTCCCCAGAGGTGCATCTAAATAAGTGTAACAAATTTGCAGTACGTTGAAATGATGACACATAACGTTAGAAGACTGTACAATTTGGCAACATTTCTAAAGTCATTAGATTTGAACCTAAAACAAATCATTGGCGTTCTTATTTGGGGGCAAAGCCTATGGAAGAAAATCTGTATTCTACTTGTTAAATCATGTAAAACAAGGAGGAAGAGAAAAAAAGGATTCAACTAAAAACATCACAGGAATTTTAGATATTAATCTCTCCCCATAAAATCCTCAAATCATAATTAGATGAATTTGTATAATAAGCAATAATCTCTCAGATTTAAAGATTAGATGGCTTGATCACTGAATCAGAGCAAAAATCTTTTTATTGTTCAAATAAAAGTTGTAAGAGCCTCAGCTTTTAAGTTTGTAGTTTTATGTTAAAAATATTAATATAAATAAATCAAATAAACCTAGTACTTGTATCTGTAGCATAGCTTCATAAATGCACATTTTCCCATCCAGCTTATTAACATATAGAATATTACATATAAATGTCTGTTTAGTTTCCTGCCTAGGTTATGTATTCAGGTATTATTGTTGATAAACTATTCTTGTCCCCAAATCTGCTTCTGAAATAAGAGAAGTATTTTAGTTTTCCAGGGCTGCTATAATAAAGTATTACATGTTAGTTGGCTTAAATAACAGAAATTTATTTTCCCATGGTTCCAAGAATAAAAAATCCAGGTGTCAGCAGGGTCTGCCTCCCCTTAGAAGAGGGAGCACATTCCCTGCCACTCTCCTAGTTTCTGGTGGGTGGCTGGCAATCCCTGGCATCGCTTGGCTTGTCACTTGGGGGATGATTCTCTGTCTCTCTCTCTCTGACTGTGTCCAAATTTTATCTTCTTCTTAGGACATCACTTACGTTGGGTTAAGATCCATGCTGATACAGTTTGATCTCACTTCAGTTTATCTCATCTTCAAAGATCTTATTTCCCAGTGGGTTCACAGCCACAGGACTGGGGTTAGGAACCCAACATATATTTTGGGGAACACAGTTCAATCCATAACAAGATGTTTCCACTTTCCAATAGAAATGCAACTGTCTGACACTCAATTTTGTTGTACATAAAAACACATGAGAGCTCAGGTGGGCCATGGTGGCTCAGTAGGCAGAGTTCTCATCTAGCCATGCCAGAGACCTGGGTTCGATTCCCGATGCCTGCCAATACAAAAAAGAAAAAAAAAAACAAAAAACAAAAAACACGTGAGGACTCACACTCATTAGATTTTCTCATCTTAAAGGTAAACTGCAGTGAAAAAATCATCCTGAGACTTGCTACAGATTTGTGTTTTTGTGCCTGGTGAGTAGGGGCCTGCCTGTATCCGGTGGATACAAATCACTCAAGTAGACTTTAAGAGCACCTGGACAGGTGTGTGACATCTCTCGACGTCTCGGCATTCACCCCCAAAGGGCAGACAACAGCCAGCCTTAGGATCTCCTGTGTTCTCCTGGAGAGGAAGCCCTTTCAAGTGACATGGACTCCTAGACAATTAAGAAAATTAAGGTTCTACCTGAATTTGCTTGGACTGCCATGACAAAGTGCCACAAACTAGAGGCTTACAACAGGAGAAATATATTCTTCCAGAGTGTCAGCAGGGCAGTGTTCCCTCTGAAATGTGTAGGAGAGGATCACCTTTCCTCTTCTGGCTTCCAGTGTTTTCCAGCCACCCTTGCATTCCTTGGCTTGCGTTGGTATCACTAAGATCTCTGCCTTCATTGTCACATGGCCATTCCCCTGTGTCTGCCACTGTCTAAAGCCAAACACCCTCTTCTGATACGAACACCCATCCTATTGAATTAGAGCCAACACCTCACATCCAATTTGGCCTCATTTTAACTAATTACATCTTCAAAGACCCTATTTCTGTAACAGACTTAAGACTCGCAGGACTTGGACCAGTGTTTTGAGGGAGACACAATTCAACCCATAACAGGTCCTTTGCAACTTGCTCTCTAACAAAGGAAGACTTCCCCACTTCCCAAAACATTCCACTCTCCTCCTGAGGACAGGAGAGGGTACCAAAGTGACCCTCAACACTGGTCTCAGGTCTTGGTGGGGAGGATCCAGGCTCTGTTTTTAATGTCACTACAGCAAGGCCGATGAGAGGGAAACACCATACTCATGTCTGCACTTGGAGAATGTCGCCCACTCATGTTAGGCAGTGCAGCCAGGAGTTCTGAGGCTGCCCCAAGCCTGGGGTCAGCAAAGACCACAAATTAATGGTACTTGGGTGCCAGGACAATGGATGAGATTGCTTCACAACCCACACAGGCTGGATGAAGCAGCTCACCCTCTCCTTGCTCCCTGGACAGCTAGCTCAGTTAGGTATACTTCTTTGTCATTACGAGCTATTTGCTTTCTGCAAACACAACTGCAAACTCCTCTTACCCATTCCATGAGTAAATGTCCCCCTAGGGAAGTGTGTATGAACATTAGGTAAACTTCAGGGCAGGAACTGTTTGTCAATATGGGTGGGGAGAAGCAAAGCAGGAAAGAGACCAGGAGGATTATTCCCTTTCCTGTAGCCCTAGAAGATTAGATTTCAATATAATAATCAACTCAGTATTAATAATACCATTTGACATGTTGTATCAGCATTCAGATCAGTTGCATGGGATAGTAAATCCAAATTAACAGTGTTTGCTACAAAGTAGACATTTGTATTGCATGTAAAAGCAGTCCAAAGGGAGACAGTGAGGCTGGTTTGGACTTACCCCCACTAAGTCTATGGACAGAGTTTGGTCCAGCTGAGTCCCCTGCTCACTGCAGAATGGATCCCAGGACCTCAGGGTCCTCCTAACTGGAAAACCAGAGCTCCAGCCATCACAGGCACCATCCTGGAATAAAGAAGAGTAGCCCTCCTCCTTTTGGAGGTCCTTCTCAAGATTCTTGCACAAAACACTTCTGCTTACATTACTTTGGCCAGTGTTCATGGCCACATCTAGCTTGAAGGAAAGAGGGACAAGTAGTCATTTGGCTTGGTGGCAAAGTGACCAGAAAAAAATGGGATGATTATTACTAAGGAAAAGAGCAAATGGATACAGGGGTTGGGGGGAGGGGAGAGAAGAAGTTTCAGCTGCCATGTTAAGCACTTTCACTTAGAGATTACTTTTAAAGAATGATTTTTTTAAAAGCAATCATATCATATCCCTAGAAACAAAATAAACAGGGACTATTGCCTATTTGTTGTATGATGATATATAAAATTATATCCCAGCTAGAATTTATTTGAAATCCTATAAACTGAACTGATTATATATTTAATCATCAAGTTCCTAAAAAAATGCCTACTTGAAAAGATAACCATAGAATTAAAATATAATTCTATAAGGATATTTTTTATTATTGAAATTTTGTTGGTTAAAAAAACACAACAGCAGGAAAAATCTATGAAACAAAATGTTATTTACTACTCTGTATGTTCCAAAACTCAAATTACTAACACTTTTATTCTAGCCTTAGGATTCAAGTCATAGAAGAATGAGACTATACTCACTTGCATTTTTGGAGGAGTTAACACCGTCTCCCCAATGCCCTCCCACAAAGCACATACTCACATACACAAAAAGATAATATTTTGAATTCTAAATCTTGTTGCCATGTCAACTATGAAAAGGACACCAAATTTCATTAAGGCATACTAGTTCCATTTCTTTTTTTTAAGAAAGAGTATGTTTTAGCCCCAGGGAAGTAGAGACAATTAATAGAGCTTCAGAAGAGAGGTCAGTCTGGTTTCCAGTCTCAGCTTTCAGCATTGATTTGTGTGGTCACAAGCAAGTTACTTAGAGTCTTTGGTTTTTTGTTCACTTTCAATAATGTATAGATGCTTACATTTGCTCTCTACCCATATTTATTGGGGAATCTGATATCTACCCATATTAATTGGTGAATTTACTATGAAAACCCTTGAGCATCTCAAGTTTTGAACACTGTCCACCCAACATAGGTAATTTCTCTACATCATATATTCAAGTGCAGTCCATGGAGCAAATATATTTGGAATGTTCTTTTCTTGGCATGTTGTGCTCGGTTAAGACATCTGAGGAACTGCAGAGTCCATTTGCTTCAAAATTTCAAGGAATTGCTTGGATTCAGATGTGTTCCAATTAGAAGAAACCAATTTATAACCCAATTGCAGACAGGGCACAGGGAAGTGGGTTCCTCTGGGCCCTTTGTGGGGAACTAGACAAAATTGAGAGTTCATTCAGCCAAAGTGCTGGGTGGTTCAATTTCAGCACTCAAATCTGTGTTGAGATGTGAATGAAGAACACCTGGAATCATTCATTCCTGGCATGAACAGGCATTTTCATCATATGTGCTTAGGGAATTTTTCCTTTTCGTTCATAATGGATCTCCTGCCATATTTGAACATCCATTCTTAAATACGGAGAGGTTGTCAATTGCACTATCATTGTACACTTTCTGAGATAAAACCTCTCATGTCAAAACAAACCAGTCTGCTAAGAATGTATGGGTTAAACTGGAAACTTTGAGAATGCCTATGTTTATAGAGACACAACTGGAAAACCAACCTTTTGAAATCATTTTAAAGAACTGTCAAAAATCGGGATATCTTAAGGAGCAACACAATCACTCGCTTGCACAGACTTGGAACTCTTTGGAAAGCAGACCACAGAAGGGTTTACAAAAATAAAATAATATTAATAAAAATCTAAATCCCTAAAGACATTTATGAAATTTTGAACCAAAATTAACTCCACTATAAATCAGACTTTACAGTCAGAAAGGCCTCGGTTTAAAATTAAAACTTTTTTTTTTTTTTGCCTATTAGCATGATCTTCAGCAAATTATTTAACCTCTTAAAGCCTCAGTTTCCTCAGCTGTAAAATGGAAGCAATGTCTCTTTCACTGGGCTGAAGGGATTAAAGAAAAAAACAGATGAGAAAGCAACTAACTCTGAACATCGTAAATTCCTAAGGTTATTTCCTTTCTGTATAGAAACGATCTCCATGGGAGCAGGAGGCACATCCAAGCAGGTGATAGGATTTTACATTCTTGCCTCAACAATTTTCACTCCCTCCTTCCAATTTGTACAAAACACGGAAGTTATAAACTGCAAAGCTCAATTTCCCAAATCAGCATAAAACCTCATAAAGCCCGGCTGAGCCAGCTTGCATCTCTTCCTGTTTTCTCTTTCTTCCTGTTTGAGGATATGTCAACCTCTCATAGATATGTAAAGAAAAGGTTAAAGCAACCGCGGCTGCTGCTGGGAACTCAGGACTGTAAGAGAGAGAAAGAAGACACCAGGGGTGCCTTCAGCTTCATTCTTTCACTTTTATAAAATAGCGTCCACGGTCGCTACAATCCGAGAGCTTCTGGACAGCAGACGGGAAACAGAAGTTTCCTTGGATTTGATGTCCCAAGCAATCTTCTATCATTGTTCAGCCACGGGTGTGAATTTGGGGACTAAGGCAAGTGGAAGCTGAACTGTCCTAGTGAGCCCATTAGCTCCCTTTGCTTTCCTCCCCGTTCTGTCAACATCCTGAAGTGCGTTAAAAAAAATGACCCATTTGATTCTGAAAACTATGGACTACTTTGTTTCCGAAAGGTACACTGTGCTAAGCTTAATTAAGTGGAAAAGACCTGTGAATCCTGCCCCTAAACAGCGTTGGTTTTTTTTTCCCCTAAATATATTTCTTCTCAGATCTAGAAATCATGGTTTCCATACTTTTTTTTAAGCAAGAACAATTCATTTTAATGAATTATTTTTCATTTAGTTACGTGTAATAAATGAATGCATGTATATTGTAAATTTTTTTAAAAATCTATATACAGTAAAAAAAAGAAAAAAGTCTCCTTGATTGTTTTCTCTCCAAATTCCCACTCCTTTCCTCTAGACCTGACCAAGTCAATAACTGGGTTTCTGTACTTTTAACTGCACAGCACAACCCTCTTCTACACACAGCACTGATTTGCTGGAGTAAAAATGCAAATGCGTGGTAATTACATAATACAGCAGTTGGCAGAAGAGGACACGCGGCCTCCGCCCGTCCCTTTCTATAGCTTCTCCTGCCTTCGCACAACTCGGCTCAGAACAATCCGCAGATGTCAGAGGGCGCGCAAGGAGCTGGAGCCTCCTTTTGCCAACATTCCTTTTAGAATATTGGCAGAAATCTCAAATGTCAGTGTGTAGGGGTGTGACAGGGAGGGAAATTGTGGGTGCATGTGTGTGTGAGAAAAAGAATATGTTTGCTAGAGAAAGAATCTGGTGCCTGGGCTCCTTCGGATCCTGTCTTCAGCCTGGGGGCCCGCAATGAAGGCTGTCCCCCCAGAACACACACCCCACGGTCTACCAACTCTGGCTCAAGCTGACTCCTTCTACATGCCTTTACAATGCCTATGCTCATCAAATAGCTCTCTCTTGTCCCGTTCCCAATTTCCCCTGCATACTGGGCACCCCCATCTTTCTCTTCACCTAACAGTAATGGTTTGGAGGTTTTATGGTAGCCAGAAAAGATCACATTCTTAAAGCTAATCCATTCCTGTGGGTGTAGACCTATTGTAGGTGGGACCTTTTGATTAGGTATTTCAGTTGAGGTGTGTCCCGGGTGGGTCATACTGGAGTTCTCTGTAAGAGATGAAATTTAGAGATGCACACAGAGAAGCTAAGAGAGAAAGAAAAGAAGCTGAGAGAAGGACTCACAGCTTAAAAAGAAAGCCACAGATGGAGAAGCCAGAAGCTGAAAGCAAAAAAAAAAAACCTGGGAGAGAAAGAAGGGATCAGCAGACACACCATGTGTCTTCCCATGTGACAGAGGAGTTCAGGATTGCCAGCAGCCTTTCTTCAGGAAGGTGTTGTCCTGTTGATGCCTTGATATGGATATTTTCAAAGCCTCAGAACTGTAAACTTGTAAGCTAAAATATCCCCATTGTTAAAAGCCAATCCATTTCTTATACATTGCATTTTGGCAAATTTATCAAACTAAAGCATCTGATTGTAGGGAATGTCAGTTCAATTGCCTAATTTTTTTTTTTCCTGAATGTTTGCTTAATTCACTCACTTAGACTTCTGTCCCCTGTGGAATGTGTGTCTGTGCAAAAAGACACCTTTATAATCACTGTTTCCTTGGTAGGGTGATGGGATAAAATAAATAGGGCTCCTCCAGCAGTGAGAAGCCTGGTGAATTTATCATTCCTCCTGATAAGAATGCAATGATCAAACGACAGGATAACAAAGAGAAAACAGTTCCATCTGCCACTTGATTGAGAATTGCAAATAAGTTCAATAGTATAGTGGGAAAAGGAAGGGCTTTGGGGGGAGGCAGATATAGCCAGAAAGAAAAGTGCATCTCTGCCACTTGCTTACCTGGGCAGCTTTGAGAAAGTCACTTAACTTTCCAGAGACTGTTTCCTCCCATGAAAAATGTGGGATGTAAAACCATGTGTACAGAGCTGTTGAGAAAATCTCTAAAGTCTGGCATATCACAGAATCAATAATGCTTGTCAATATTTCTGGGGGTGGGTACTATTTGGAGCAATTTTTTTGTGTGTGTAGTAAAACTAAACTGCAAAATTGAGAGCAAACAAGTAAAACAATAATTATATTCACTATTGGAGGAAGTATAATCTTTTGAGGGCATTTAACCATACATTTGAAGAGCCCTCAACTTCCAGATCAGATCCATCTCATTTGATCCATTGATTCTTTTCCTATGAATTTGTGTTAAGAAAACAAATTTTAAATGCAATATTTATCAAGGTTATTAAACTATGATAATTAAGACATACATAGAAAGATGCATAGACCAATGCATCAGAATAAAAGTCTAGAAACAAGGCCCACACATGTTCAGTCACTTGCTCTGAATGGAGGAAAGGATGGTGTTTTTGATTATGACTCTGGGTCAGTTGGCTATCCATAAGAAAAAAATGATTCTTAACCACTACATCACACAAAAGACAAAAATCAATTACAGATGGAATACAGGTCTAAATCCAAATGATTAAACAATAAATATTTTAGGGAAACATACTCGTAATCAAATTATGAGCAGATTTTTAATAAAAACTCCCGAAATAAAATAATGGTATGTTGAAACCACATTAAAATTAAGAACTTTTGTATGGTGAGACACCATTAACAGCCTGAGAAGAAAACCCATAGAGAGAGGAAAATTTTTTGCAAAATATGTATATGAAAAGAACTTGCAGCAAGAATTTATAAAGAGCCTTTACAAATTAATAAGACAAAAGGCAGATGTCCCAAAGAGCAAATGGGCAAAACACTTGAGCAGGCACTTCATAAATGAGGATATTCAAATGGAAAATAAACATATGAAAAGATGTTTGATATGAAACAATGAAATAAGAATTAAAACCACAATAAGTTACCAACACACACCCACTAAAAAGGCTAGGAGGAAAAAGACAAATAGCAAGAGCTGGTAAGGATTAGAACAATTAAAACCCTTTTACACCATTGGTGGGAATATAATGATTTTGGAAACTTCCTTGGTAGTAAACCTAAAACTGATTATACTCTACCCTCCATCCAGCGATTCCACTGCTAGTTATGTACCCAATAGGACTGCATTTGTTATGTTCCTCAAAAGATACATATATAGGAGTTTGTTCACAGAAGCACTATTTGTAATAGCCCCAAATTGGAAAGTACTCAAATGCCCATTAGCAGAAGAGTATTTTAAAAACAACTGTAGTGGGCGGGCCACGGTGCTCAGTGGCAGAGTTCTAGCCTGCCATGCCAGAGACCTGGGTTTGGTTCCCGGTGCCTGCCCATGTAATAAAAAAAAATAAAATAAAAAGCAATTGTAGTGTATGCACACATATGGAATGTGATGCAGCGATGATAATGAATGAATCACAATGACAACACTTGCAACAACACGATGCAGATTAGCAACATAACATGAAATTAAGAAAGAAAAGACAGACAGCAGGCAAGGTAATGTGTTTTAGAATTCGGGGAAGTGAGCAGTCAGGTTGAGGGTGGGGTAACTGTAAGGGCATGTGAAGGAGAGTCTCTGCTGCTGAAAAAATTCTTTTTCTTGATCTGAGTACTGGCTTCACGTGTGTTCACTTTGTAAAGACTTATTGAGCTGTTTCTTTATGATTTTTGTGCATTTCTGGATGTATGTTGTAGCTCAATAAAGCATTTATCCCCCAAATTGCAATATGGATCATCATACACACACACACACACACACACACACACACACTTATACACTCCCAAATTCATTAATAACATATTGGGGAAATAGTCCTAATGCTCCTGTTAGGTTTTAAATTGTGTCCCCCAGAAGGACACGTTCATATGTTCAACTCCTAACACCTAGACCCATGAATGTGCCTTCTATGGAAATGTGTCATTGCAAATGAAATTAGGTAAACTAAATTGAGGTTTTGCTGGAGTAGGATGGACTTGCAATCCAACATGATGCTGTTCTTATGAGAAAGGGAGAGAAGATGGCCAAGTAATAAGGAAGGCAGAGACTGAGTTATATCACAAGCCACAAAACCCAAGGATTACCCACCAGTCATGAGGGGAAGGACTCACACCCATCCAGCCCAGCAAACTCAACCCTGGGGCTCCTGCTGGATAGCATTCCATCCAGAATATTTCATGTAAACAAAGTTCAGAGGCGCTCCTGGATAGTCAGTGATAATTCAATTCCATCGTGTTCTTGTTTGTCCAATGGCTTACCTTATAGAGCATCTAAAGAAGAAATACAGCACAATCAAAATTAAAGGAAGCAATCACTCTATGGGGATGTGAGGGGCTGTGTTTATTTAGCTTAAAGATAAGGCACAAGGGGAAATAAACACCAGCCATTAAGTGGATGAATGGACAACCCCAAAATAGTTTCTCCCATCCTGCCTAGGGATGATTCAAAAAGGAATTATTTATTTACTAGCAGAACCACTTTAAATTAAACTTGAGAAGGACTGACTTTGCATTTCATTGTCCAAGGATATTGTGAAGTGTTAAAGGTGTAATTTCACTGAACACATTTGAGGATCCTCCTCAAATCTGGAAACATTTACTGAGGCTTTGCTATTTATGTAGTTGAGTCCCTCTTCTTTACAAGAGAAGTATATTGAGGGTATGCATAAGATCTGCAGGTATATAAAGCTTAAAAGAAAACAAAATAAAAATCAAGTTTAAATTACCATCAGTGTGAGTTGTTAATTTCATTGGATGGATGAATTAAGTTTCCATATTTTCTAGAAATCCTTATTTTGCCTGGGGATCTGATAGAGCTTTTTTCCAATACTCACAGAGCTCAACTTGCAAAAAGAGAGAAAATGACTGTGAATAGCTTTGCTTTCCCTCAGAGTCCTTTCGGGCTTTGAAGCTGAGCCTCTTAATGAAGGGAGAGGACACTGGCTTGAAACTCCGGGTGCAGGACTGTGTCTGATAAGATTAAAAGAATGTTTTCCTATAGATATCATTCCCTTTGAATGTCATGTTTCCCAAAGTGATTATGTGCCAAATGGGCAATTTACCTTGTAGGAGCTCACTTAGTTGCTTCTTGGTTCCTGAAATGATAGTTAGCTCGGGACTTTTCTTAGAAACTTCTGTCCCTTTGTTTTCCTCTCAATTTTAACATTTCAGCATCAGAAGATGAATGCAGGAACTATGTTTCTGCTAAGAAATTAATTTATGTGGTGAGCTTTCTTTTGTTATAAAATCATACTAAAATATGGACCTATTCCCTAACAGCGTTTCACCAAAATTTTAGAAATTTTCAAATTTGTTTCAGTTTAATTTCATTCCTTCCATTGATTTAAAACAAAAGCTATTATTGCATAGATGCCTAAAAATAGATTGGTAAAATTTTTTTATTATGGAAAAATACACAAAACATTAAATTTGCCTTTTGAACCATTTGAAGTGTACAATTCGGTGGCGTTAAGTACATTTCTAATGCTGGGCAACCATCGCTGCTCTCTAGTTCTAGAAATTGACCAACTAAAATTTAATACGTCTCATGTTCAAAGAAACCTGGTTTCCCACAGAAGCTGAACACCTATTGCTAAATGACTTTACATCAAACTGTACTTTTTACCACAATAATTTCTCAAGGATGGGATAGAAAATAACACGGGATTTTCCTTTGGAAATCCCACCCACTGCTCCAGAGGAAGCAGTAGTGTCTGGTTGCAAATTATGTCCTACAAAGGTACTTGGGAAAGGATGCCGACCGCCTCTCCAAGGGCCCACTCTCCAGTCCCACAGCCACTCCAGAGGGAATTTAGGTAAATATCTTACCTTGCAGCCCCTGGTTTGATGCCCACAGAAACCATCGACATTAACTGATCGGTCCCCAACTTTCTTGTCTGGCAGAAGGAATCTGCCATCTAATCAGTCACGAATTTGCAGTAGTGGGCATGACTGTCTTTTTCAGACTGGAGAAGGCTGACTTTGGATGAGAGTGGTTGTTGTACAAGAAAGAAGTTTCACTCCTGTATTTAACCTGAAATTTCTCTTAATTCCTTGTATAATAGTGCCAATAACTCTGCTTTCTGACCCGCCCAGTCTAAGAAGCCATCTGGATCTGATTTTAGAGGATAAAAATGCTAAGACAATGAAATGAGTGTGTTTCTAAATGGAACCTTCAGGCTCCTAAAACAATTTGGTCCATTCCATCCCCACCTCCCCTTTCCTGCTGGAAGCCCTGACCACTCCACAAGCCCACCTGCCTGCTTTCGAAGATAGAAGACTCATTTATACTCAAACTTTAGCCTACTCTAATGTTCCAAGCAGCAACTCGAATACCTAAATCCTTTATATACATGCAAAGGCTTAAGAAATTCATGATCAAATTCTTATTTAAAACAGAAATTCCAAAACTGTATAACGAAAACAAATCCTCTTTTCCAGGGACAAAAAGCACCATTTCTAAGTCTCTCACACTCCAAGAGAATGGTGCACCTCCCTGATGTTTGCATCCCCAGCATTGCAAACAGGACCTGGCCCTGAACAGGCGCTCCATGAATAGTTGCTGAATGAATAACTCTCTGGGAAGCAGTGTTGTGGTGGTTAATGATAGCATGTTATAACTTACTCCAGAGACAATAGGCAGGATAAAGCAGAGAAACTCACTGCACGCCTTCCACTAACCTCTCTGTGCCTTTTCTTCTGTTGTTTCTCCCTCTTTCCTAATCCTTCTCCCCTAGCTGCCACTGGCTCCTCTCTTTTCTTCTCTTCCCTTTAATTCCACTTTCCCTCTTTGAGATTTCTCTTCTTTCTTCCCCTCATTTCCTATTTTTCTTCTTCTCTCCCATCCACTCTCTCCCTTCTGTAACAAAAATATGGAACTAAATTACATTTTAAATTGGTATTCTGATTTCCTATTCTTAATTTTTTTGTATAGAGCATTAAAATCTTTTAGATATCTGCATTGGAACAAACAATGGACTATTTGTTACTTGTTTGTGGCAAAAATATTTTAAAAACTGAGGTTGCCATGATAACCAGCACCTCTTGAAAATGCGAGCTTGCATTTGGGTACCACTTATGTACTGCGAATCACCTGGAAATTTTCTAAGTTTTGCGTTGAGGTCTGAAAAATTGGCAGTTCCTACGATGATGGGAGTAAGTTATCTTATTGCCCACAATTCTTCTCTTATGAAGAAAATAGGACCCAGAGCTCAAGGGGGGTGGGAGGAATTCTTTCGAAGACAGAGGATAGTTTCTTAATTTTATTTGGCATCCCAAAGGTGGTCCCTTATTGTCTATAATATCTACCTTTCCATTTCCAGTTTTCTGATTACTTGATGTTGGTACAACACACACTAAACTGAGTGGTATTGGTGAGGTCATCGGGGTAAATTCCTGAGTGACTTAAAAGAAAAATCCATAATTTATTTCTTCTGTTAACAACATATTATTTTTTCTGATATTTTCTATCAGACAATCAATACCTATTTGTTCTCACCAAATACTCTCCTTCTTAACTTAAAGGAATCATTGACAAAAGTTAATCAGCAGGGTTGTGTGACAGTGGTTCAGTGAAAGAATTCTCACCTGCCATGCAGGAGACCCAGCTTTGATTCCCTGTGCCTACTCATGCAAAATAACAAAACAAAAAACAGATGAAAAGTTAATCAGCAGTGTTGGCCTGACTCTGTCATAATGTCCTGCACTGGCTTCATTCAAAGGAAAGTTGTACAGTGCTGGCAAACTGGAAAAGAATGCCACAAAATCTAACACACGTATCTCTGAACAATTGAGTTTTCAAGTTCCACAAATGCACTCATTAAAACAGAATACCATACAGTTTATGAAAAACCTTTTTCTGCTAACATTATATAAATTTGCAAGTTTCTCTTTGAAAACATGTAGACTACCTGGAGAGGAAGTAACTTATAGCTTGTACTCTTGGTCAGCAGATTAATTGCCTCCTCTGTGTGTCTCTGCAGTTTTTCCACTCAGTTCATACTTTCCTGACACAGTGATTTTTCTCTTCTGGAAGCTGTAGAAATATGATTTGAGGATAAGCCTACCTGTGATTTCCAGATGCTTTGTTCCCCTCCTGTTGATTCCTAAGCTCTGCCGGGGGACAGGTAAGCCAACATGTCAGTGGGCGAGGACTCTTGGTGAGTAAGTGTGGGTGGATGGGGGAAGGTTGAATAGCTAGAGAACAAAGAGGGAAGAAAATAATATACTTTGCCATTTGTATAACCTCTATGAACAATTTCCTTTTGAGGCTATAAATTCATATATTTCAAATGAGAAGCTGTGTTGAATAAAAATATTCTTAAAACTGCCATGAAGTGAACCATTTTATTCAAAATGAACCTATCAAACATTTTCTTTATTGCAATTAAGCCTGTTTTTACAGCAATCGGAAATGTTTGTCCAAGTTCTAAACACCAGCTATCAATTTGGTATGAACCAGAAAGTCAAGCAATGGATGTGTATTCACTAAGTCCCAAAGAACTTGTTTTGCTTTGTTTTGGTGCTCAGGAAAGGTAGATGGCTCTAGCCCAGGACAGTCTCCTGGTTGTCTCCTCAGCATATGAATATTTAACTCAGCTTGGTTCAGACCTATATATACAATCGCTGCCTATCACTCTATCACAACCAGCCAATGTTGGGCATAGCAAACCAGTGACTGCAGGGAATTCAAAAGCCAGACTGCTGATTGCAGAGAAGAGTAGAGGACCAGGGGAAGGTCATGGAAAGTATGTGTGGCACACCCAGACAGAAATGAACCTTGTTAATGGGCCATCACCTGAGGAAAACTAGGGAGCCAGTCTCCCAACTCTGGCCATGAGAGTCTTGTTTTGACTGCATTTTCATTTACATGGCAGGCCATTTAGATGTTTATCTGCAGTGCTGTCTGTGGAGTTCTTTAACTTCTGATTTTCTAAGGCAACAAAAAGATTAATTGGTAATGACTGAACATACTTATAGAATGATAACTATCTATGGTTTACTAAGCAATAAAGTCTGTAAGTCTATAAGTCTATCATATAAGTCTATATACCCAACAGAGTGTAAATAATATGCAAGGGCAGGAAAACTGATTGAGAAAATTAATTGTTTTCTTGTAGGCTAAGGAGGAAAGAAAGAGAAGCTTATTTCCTTTTCTCTTCTTAAATGGAAAAGAGTCTGTAGGAGGGAAAGAGGAGGATTCTTGCAGATGAGAACATTGAAAAAGGAAAGGTAGAAGACAGTGGACCAACCCAGAAAGAGAAGGATTCTTGCAGATGAGAACATTGAAAAAGGAAAGGAAGAAGACAGTGGACCAACCCAGACAAAGTAGGACTTAGTGGGACTGGGAAAATTATGTCATGTTCTGCTAAGGGTGGGGAGCTGGGTGCCCATGAAGGACCCGGCTTGGAAGATCAACTCTGAAGGTAGCTCAGGATGAATTGGAGACTTATCCCTAGGAACTATGATTTTGGAGGCTTCATAAAAGATCCAAGTGACCAAATCAGTCAACAAATGGAGCAGGTGTTACAAGGAGCTAGGGCTGGATTTGTTTTGGGTGGGCTGTGGAAGAGGTTAACAAACTATGGCCTGTGAGCCAAATCTGGCCCACTAGATTTTTCAGTCATTAAAATTTTATTGGAATACAACCATGCTATTCTCTAATGTATTGTCCACAGTTGCTTTCACACTACCATAGATAGAGAGCATATGGCTCATGTAGCCTAAAATATTTACTTTCTGGCCCTTCACAAAACAGGCTTACTGACCCCTGGACTGGGACTATGGTCTGGAGTTGGGAGATCCTTTGTAAATTTTCTGGATCACTTCAATCTTCAAGATACTTCTGTGATCCTCAGACAGAGGAGGATCAATAGTGACTCATTCTACACATCTATTCTTCCCAATTCTTACCAGTTTAGTTCTAGATTTTAATATGAGATAATATTTTGCATTTATAATATGATATATGTATTGGAAATGAAATAACATGATGTTTCTTGGAACAAAGCACGGAAAAATAAATTCATACCTATTACCTACAGTGTTCATTTCCCATTGCTGCTGTAACAATAAGCCACTCCTTAGTGGCTTAACACAATGCAGATTTATTATCTTACAGTTCTGGAGGTCGGAAGTCTGAAATAAATTTCTTTGGGGTAAAGTCAAGTTGTCTGCAAGGCTAGATTCTTCTGGAGGCTCTAGGGGAGAATCCATCTCCTTACCCTTTTCAGCTTCTAGAAATAGCCTATATTCCTTGGTTTGTGTTTTAGTTTACTAAAGCTGATGAAATGCAATATACCAGAAATTGGTTGGCTTTTACCATGGATATTTATGAACTTACAAGTGTACAGTTCTGAGGCTGTGAAAATGTCCAAATAGGATGATGATATCTTTTACCTGAAAACCAGCAATCCTTAGCTCCTCTGGCACATGGTGTCTGTTGGTCCTTCTCTCCCAGGTTTCACTGCCTTCAGCTTCTGGCTCCTCTCTCTCAACTTCTCTGTGTCTTTTGTCCTTTTACATAGGACTCCAGTAAAAGGATTAAAATCCACCTTGAATGAGATGGGTCACATTCCAACTTTACTTATGATCCTACTCACCAAAAGATCCTATTTATAATGGGTCTGCACTCAGAATAGGTCTACCCCCACAAAAATGGATTAGCTTTAAGAATATGATCTTTTCTCATATCAATAAAACTTTCCAACCATCACAACTTGTGATCCCATCCTCTGTTTTCATCATTCTGATCTTACTTCCATTGTCACCTCTCTTCTCTTTCTTTGAACCTTCTGCTGTTCTCTTATAAGGACTCTTGCGATTACACTGTGCCCATTTAGAAAATCCAGGGTAATATCTCCATGTCAGGGTCCTTAACTTAATCCCATTTTCCAAGTCTATATTGTCACATGGGATGACTTATTCACAGGTTCCGGGAATTAGGACATGGACGTCTTTGGAGGGCCTTTATTGTCTGCCATACCCAGAGAATTGCAAGGCTTTGTCACTAATTTTAAAGCAGTGACGCATTGCTGGAAAGCCATGGGAGGATGAGGGAAGAAGACTGTTCTGTTCCATGCTGGAGGCTCTACTTTTTATTTGTCCTCAACTCTTGTCCAGGAAAGGGGCAAATGGTATGGCATGGGTGACCCCATGTCCATCCTCACCCTGACAGTGGAGTGAGCACTTGGAGAGCCTCAAGATCCTCAGGGGTCTCTCCTGCCCATTCGTGGCCCCCTGCCTCCAGTTGCTGCTCCACATGGCCATGTTTCAGGGGTCACTGGGAACAATACCCCTTTCTAAGGGGGTAGAGAGTTTATGGGCATAGAAGCATGGTTCTTGTTGGTGCAGGTTTGGGAATCTGGAAATTGCCTTGAGTGTGGAATACTCAGAGGCTTTTATGGGTCAGTTTCCAAATTACTTTAGAAAGCATTTCCTAAGGGGAAAAAATTAGGCTTCTGTCTGCTTCTGGTCAGATCCAGGGGCTGATAACCACAACCAGAATGCTTGTAAAGGCATATTCTATGAGCAGATTTTGTTCTCTTTACCTTACCAACCATCTGGCTTTGTTCTAAAGGCTTTTTCTTGAAATGAGGTCCTGCAGCTCCCTTGGCGAGGCACAAACTTTAATCAGATCTTTATCTCCAGGTTTATTCCCTGTTTGTACAGAGCGTAATTACATGGAGGTGCTTGGAAGAGGGGAGAAGTCCATATTGACTTCTGTTCCCATTTCATCACCTGCTAAATTCCCTGCATCCATAATTCAGTACTTACTAAGTTCAGATTGGAGTATGGATTTCAACTTTTCTAACCCTTTTAAACAACAAATCAAATGAACCTCAGTTGCAGGGCACAGACAGAAAGGACTTCTCTCAGCAAAGCCGTATTTTCTTCCCTCTCTGCTGTCACATGAGCCACTTCAGGCTAAGAAAATTCTCTTTGGTAGGACCTACTTGGGGGCTACAAGAAGTACCTCAATACCCTGACACTCTAAATTTTTCATGCCAATTCCCTGAAAACTGTAGCTTCTCTACAGTTTGATTGAGGGTTCAGAGTTGATGTCACAAGGTGAGACTTTAAATAAACATTGTGGTACTATAAGAAGTAACACAGATTATTTGGCTTAAACAACAGAAATTTGACATGTTACTGATCTGGAGAATCTGGAATGGGGGTATTGGCAGAGCCAAATTTCCTCTTAAATGGGAGAACCCATCCATGGCATTCCTTAGCTTGTGGCAGCTTAATTCAATCTCCATCTCTGTCATGTGGCCGAGCCTTACTGTGTCTGTCTGTCTGTGTGCACATCTCCTCTCCTTAAATGTGCACCAGTCTTACTGGACTAGAGCCCACCGCAAACCAGTTTGACCTCATCTTAACTAATATCTTCAAAGATCCTATTTACAAATTGTTAGCCTCTAATGGGGGAAACAGGCTCATGAGGAAGTGGCTTACATGGAGGTAGCTAGAAGAGCTGTTCTAGTCAGGAGCTCCAGTGTGGGGGATTCATGGAGGCGGTGCTCTTAGAAAAACCATCATGGAGTGAGGAAGGTGGCCTAGAGAACTGGGAGTTGTTGAGCAAGGGCATGCACTCACATAAGGTCTACGATCAGGCCCATCCACCAGGGACTCTGGGGTAGGTACCACACCGTGCAGCTGTCCCTAACTTGAGGCAAGGGGGCCACTCCTTGGCCCACTGTTTCTCTCCATCACTGGCTATAGAAGCCCATGGGGAGAGGAGGAGTATAACTTCTCAGGTTAGGTGGGTGCCTCTAGGCATCTGGAGCTTCAGAAAGTGGCTGGCATCTGTGAATTGTCAACAGCCAATCTTCATAGCATGTGGGGTCACTGGCAGGGTGAGGGGCCTCTGGTCAGGACCCCAAAACAGCTCTGCCAGAACAGACCAGCCCCTAGCCATAGGAAGAGGGCACAGATGCAGGGCTGTCAAAAGAACGAGAATTTTCACTAGGTTGAGTTGTGAAGCACAAAATTGGGATCTTACTAGAACCTTTTGAAATTGCAGCTTGAAACCTTTTTGTAGGCAGAAAACCTTTTGCCTTAAAAATAGTCCCCATATATGATCCCCAACAAGCCCTATTTCTGCCTCGCTTTGTCACAGTGGTCAGCAGGCTTCCCTAGGAACTTACAAAGGTTTCATTCTTCCCTTTTCCCAACATGTAGCCTAGAAAACTTATTTCCGAAAAACAAGATGTAGAAATAAGTAATGTTTTCTCCCCCTTAAACCTATATGCTTGTAAGTATAGAAGATGTTTAGATTAAAAATATCATATTTCATTTGTATCTTTACTAATTCAAACATGATTGCAGTCACCTTCTTATTATTCACTCCTTACCACTTAGATGGACTTTCCATGATTTTCTCTTTTCTCCACCCTGGTACTCTGTCCCAGGTGTAGATAACTGTCCTTTGCTCTGCTTTCTTTCCTGTAAAAATGTTTCCCTTCAATGTACCTGTATAAACCACATCATCCAGCCCGTGTCCTGAGTGCAGCTGCAGTGTGGCAGAGAATCTTATTTCCCATTTCTCCTATGATGTTCGACCCCGTGTCAAGCACAGAATGAATAATGGAAACAATGATCCCTTTATTTTCCACGCTTGATAGAGCTCAGTGGCATCGAATCAGTCAGCATCAAAAGGTGAAGGTACAATGAGACATTTGGTTTAGTAATCAAAGAGGTGAATGAAACAAGATGGAACTTCAACTTTGGACTAATATTTACATGGTGGTATAACCCCAAGTGACTCAGGATATGATTTTTAAGAAACCTACATATTTTCTGCTGCATAGGACATCAGGCAAAGAAATACAAATATTTGTTTTGAGGGTTTTTTTAAAATAATCAAAGCTGGAAAAAATTAGGATGTAAGGAGTCTTGATGTGCTACGTGCCAATGAGCAATTTCTCTATAGAGATACTAGGTGGCATTTTGCTTTCTTCTCACAATGGCTGAATTTAGTATTCAGATTTTGAATGCATATAAGTTTAATAGCCAATACGAAAAAGGATTCACATATGGTAGCCCAGACAAGCTCTAGGATCAGTCCTGTAACTACTTGTTGAAGAGTGATTTGAAAACTATTGCTATTTTATTTCTTTGCTTTGTATATATGTTTTACTATACAATAAAAAAGTTAAAAATTTTAAAAAAAGGATTCAGTTAGTACAAAAGTAATGAATTCTGGACCGACCTTTGCTGGTGATCTGAGAACTACCACATCTAGGAGTGGATTACAATGCAAAGTCTAGATTAAGCAATGGAACATAATTAGTGACTCTTAAGGGGTATTTGAAGAGTGTGCACAAGCAAGCTGATCCAAAGTAGGCATATAAGAAAGAGTAGTTTCCAGCTGCCAGAGACATTGTGCAGACATTCCCAGAGATATATTACTGGGTAACACGGGTAGGGGTTCTCAAGAACTGGGTCATCAGTGTAGGAAGACCAAGGTGGGCTTGGGATTGAATGAAGAAGGCAAGTATGGAGAAGAGGTTTTCAGGTATTACAGGGCCAAGGTTGAAATCAGTTTCCATACATATGTGGATAGTATCTCAGTAGGAGGTAGATTCCATGGAAAAGAAGCCTGCCAATGAACCACAAGCATAGCAAGCTTATTCACTACTACATTCCAGAGAGTGGGCTCATGAATTGACTCCATGGCTAATCCTTTCAATCAGTAATTACTGAAGGCCTGGGATGTGCAGTCACCACATGGATGCTGGGAATGAATCCAGCAGCATCCCTTTTCTCATGGAGCTAACATTCCAGTGGGAGAAGTGGGCAGTGATTCTAAAGCAGGTGGGAGGCTGGAGGATGGAGGAGAATGGGTTGGAGTTTGCAATAGTTTCATGGAAAGTCACACTGGGAGGTCTTTGGGTATATAAGGTGGAATGAAGAAGTGAGTTGTTCAGAGAACATGGGAGGAAGGGAGAGAGGTGATTCCAGGGAGAGAGCTCAAGTGCAAATATCCCAAGGTGGCAGTGGGGTTAGTGAACTCTAGGAACAAGAAGTTTGGCTTGGCTGGGCTTGGGTAAGGAAATGTGAAAGAGGGAGACACTGGCCAGGGACAAGGTCCTGGAAGAACTTTCATGGGACCAGATGCCATTGGGGGTTTTGCTCAGGGAAGTGATGTAATTTGTGTATTTATTATGAAGATTACTGTGCTCATAAAATCTATTCAGAAATCACTGAGTGCAAAACCACATGATGGGTGCTTTGCATGCAGCATTTTACTCGATGCTCATGACACCCTATGAGTTCAGTGTATTTGCTAAATTCTTGTCTGGGGTGACACAGCTAGTCTGTGGCTAAATATGGAATCAAACTCAGATTTGTGGGAGTCTGGATAACTAGGATGCTACATTGCCTCACAGCCAGAGAGTGAGCGATAGAGTGAAGCTAACTCAGCACAAACCCACCCACATGATGAGAGAGACTATTTCGAACTAGAATCCCTCCATTAATCTCTCCTGCCATCCCCAGAGAGCTCAGGAATGAGAGTTGAGAGTCTGAAAATCTGGATTGGGCTCTACCACGTGCCAGCTCATTGGCCAAGGCAAACCATAGAAATCCATCTGGGCCCTTGTGTGCTCATAAGAGTGGCTGAAAGCCAAGACCCCAAAGTCACTCTGTGCTGTCAATGACCTGTGAAAATGAAATAGGGCATTACCCAAAGTTTTTGTATTGAATGCCATCATGCTTTGTGTGTGATTATGTTCTAGTAGGGTAAAAATGTAATATAAGTAGAGGGATCCAAGTTAATTTATTATATTTACTTTTAGCTTTGTATATGAAGAATATTGAAAAACACAAATAAGTACAGTGATAGTTCCATTACACACATACACACACATACACACAATTCCCCATCCACCCACCCAGCAATACTTTCATGTTGTAAACTCTATCCCAATCCACAGTGGAGCCTAGCTACTGCCACCTTTCCGATCCCACCCTTGGGAGACAATCAGAGGCCATCTCCAGTAGATGCTTGCTCATTTCCACACTTCTCAGCACCTTTTGACACACTTCATATGTCTGGGGAATTTCTGGGCTTGTGAGTCCCACCTCACCCCAGCAAAACCCAGAATACAGAGTGCTTGGGAGTCTCAGTGCTTGGCAGCTGGGTCCCAGCTAGCAGACCCTCACGCATCAGGCTGTGATTTGGGCAGGAGCAACCAGAGGGAAGAGGCTCCACTTGCAATCCATTTTGCTGGCAGAGGTGTCTGACTCTTGCCAGCAGAAATGTCTACCCTGTCACTGGAGTAGAAGTGGTATGTGACTTGGCCACAGCACAGCTGTAGTCAGATTTAGTGACATGCAAATAGTAGCATTGCGAGTTTGGTGACGTAGAGGTGTCACATCTGGTTGTTCTTGGTCATGGTTAGGGTCACAATTCTTGGGAGCAGGGAGCCTATTTCTCCAGGTAGCTCAAGAATGCTGTGCGCTTCGCAGTCCACACTTCTTCAGATGAATCTGCATAATTAGCTATTGGTACCTGTAACTAATAACCTGGTCTGATCCTGACTACCATATCTTATTAAAACATGCCCCCAGAGTCCGTATTCATACAGGTAGCAATGCTCTTCCACATATAAGAACAGAGCTCCGTTATCCACACTAGTCAACTTAGACTCACTCTTTCTCGTTAACTGCCCCATGGCACTCCAAGGTATTATACTCATGCACCACCATATGCTTAACAAGCCACCTATTGATTTATATTTAAGAGATTTTCTTATTTTTGCTGTTATATACAGTGTAGCCATGAAAATACTGGCACATTTATCTTTACCAAATCATATTGTGGTTTTTGTATAGATTCCTAGAAGTTATACTGCTGGATTACTATATACACAAATAAAATTTGAATATCTGAAATCAAAATATACTTTAAAAGGTTCTCCTTAATTAATAATCCCATCACAAATGCATGAGACATGTCCATTTTCCCTACATCCTCTCTAATGTATGATGTTGTCTTTTTAAATTTTGCCATTTTGGAAGGCAAAAGTATCTCATTTTAATTCATAGTTTAGAATTATTAGTGAGATTGAGCATACTTTCATATTTATTGCCTATCTTTTCTTTTTCTGATTTTTTGTCAATTCTTATCCTTTCCCCAACTTCTGTGGGTGATTTTTTTAGCAATTGGTAGAGACGCATTATAGATTACATACTGTATATCTATACATATTTTATATATTGTGTTGCATATATATATACATGTATTGAATATATTGTGTTGCAAATAATTTCTCTCAATCTCTCATTTACCTTTTAATTTTATTTATTGTGTCTTCTACCATGCAAACATTTTATTCCACAATTGCTGAGTTGGTTCAACTTTAGGAATATTATATCAATAAATAATTTGAATTAAAAAAATCATATAATCAGATCCTGAAGAATATATTTGAGAAGAAATATTTGCTTGAATACTGTGCTGGTTTGAAAGGAAGTATGCCCCCTAGAAAAGCCATGTTTTAATTAAAATCCCATTTCATAAAGGTAGAATAATTCCTATGCAATATTGTATGTTTGAAACTGTAATCAGGTCATCTCCCTGGATGATGTGATTTAGTCAAGACAGGTTGTTAAGCTGAATTAGATGAGGACATGTCTGCACCCATTTGGGTGGGTCTTGACTGGTTTATTGGAGTCCTATAAAAAAGGAAATGTTTTGGAGAATGGGAGATTCAGAGAGAGCAGAGAATGCTGCAACACCACGAAGCAGAGAGTCCACCAGCCAGAGACCTTTGGAGATGAAGAAGGAAAATGCCTCCCGGGGAGCTCATGAAACCAGAAGCCAGGAGAGAAAGCTAGCAGATGATGCTGTGTCTGCCATGTGCCCTTCCAGCTGAGAGAGAAGCCCTGACTGTGTTCACCATGTGCCTTCTCACTTGAGAGAGAAGCCCTGAACGTCATTGGCCTTCTTGAACCAAGGTATCTTTCCTTGGATGGATGCCTTAGATTGGGCATTTCTATAGACTTGTTTTAACTGGGACATTTTCTGAACCTTAGAACTGTAAACTAGTAACTCATTACATTCCCCCTTTTAAAAGCCATTCCGTTTCTGATATATTGCATTCCGGCAACTAGCAAACTAGAACAAATACTTTAAGCAAAATAAAATTTCTGACTAAGCACGTTAGGGTAACATAAAAGGAAACCTTTCAAAGTGATTTTTAGAAAGATATTCACAAGGCATTATAAATCATATTAAATTGTAAAGTCCTAAATGCATTTCTATCTCATTTGGGAACAAAACAGGATACAGGGACACTCCTTATGATAATCCAATCCTGTTTGGGAGGTATTAGCTAATTCAATAAGATGGAATGAAATGAATGGCATAAATATTGGAAAAGAGGTGAAAGCAGTATCACTGTTTGCAAATAATGTGATTTTATATCTAGAAAAATCAGGAGGCTTATTAAAAGAAACCCTCTTAGGATGCATTAAAAGCAAACCACAAGGAAGTATCTCTATATAAGATAAATATTTTTAAACAACAGTTTTCCTTTATACTAGAAATAACCATTTAGAAATTGAAATGTTGAAAGATTCCATTCCTGAAAGCTACCAAAACCACAAAAAACTAAATGTAACAAGGAAGCCATAAAACCAGAATATAGCCATAAAACCAGAATATATATATATATGTTTCAACATTAATACTTTACTGAAGACATAAATTAGGACTTCGGTAAATGGAGGCAGGTCATATTCTTGAATGAGAAGACTCATTATCATAAATGCTTCTTAAATCAATGTGGAAATTTAATGCAACCCCAATTGGGATTCTGGTGGATTATTTATATATAGCAGCACTTTGTTTACATGATCAATACATTCCAAGAACTTAGTATAAGTTGAAAATTGCACATAATACCTAACCCCATTCTTTAATAAGCATTTCTTATACAAATCTACCTATCACATATTTTAATAAATAAAGCAAATAAACTCTCAAGTAATAATACATAAAATAAATCACAGAAATAATTTTTAAAAATTTTGGTTCTCTTTCTTTGCCTCATTTTTTTCATCTGCCAATCAAATATACCTGAATTTATGTGTATAAATGAAAGATCTTGTTTTTGAAACTGGACAAATTGATCATAAATTTCATTTGAAAGGATGAACTGATAATTTTGGAGAATGTTCTGGAAAGGACCATTAGAGAGTACATTCTCCCTAGATATTTAAATGTATGTTAAAGCTACTCTAATCAAAACAATATGATAATGATAGGCAAAGCAAGATGGAAGAATAGGGAAGTGAGGAATTTAGTTAGTCCTCTAAGGCAGTTAGTAAATAGCCAAAAAATTGTCTGGAACAATAGCTTGGGGGGCATCTGTGACTGGACACACATCATACACCAGCCTGGAATGGGTGGAAGGGCTAAGATCACAGCACAGAACTGTAAGTAAAGCTTGCAAAATTCAGAGGCTGGCATCCCTCCCTCGTTGGCATGGCAGGCTGTTAGAAACAATTCCCCAAGGGGAAAAGAAGCAGTCTCTACTAGGAGCAAGGGAAGGCACTCAACCAAGCTCCAATTGTGATTTAATTAACAGATTTGGACTGCTGAATACAAACCCTGAGCTCAGATAAACCCAGAGAAACAGGAATGGAACCCTGAGGTCCCTCCAGGCAGAGAGGAAAAGGGGCTGATTAAAAAAAAAAGGAAGTTTTTGAAGTCAGCTAAGCTCAAAATATTGGAAAGGGGCAGTGCCCCATGAAAAAGGGCACATAGAGTGGGGTGCCAACTCCAGGGCTTGACTGGCAAAACTTGGGGGCTAGGGACTGGCCCTGAAAAGGGACTTTATTTTATTTTAATTTTCTATTTTATTCTGTCTCTTTTTAGAAAAGTATTCTAAGCAGCTCATTAGAAAAAGCTTTGGGCATTTTCAGTTGTCAGTGCTGGCCCAGGCAAGGGCAGAGTTCAGATAGGTCTCAGAGACACAGCAACAAGTCAAATGAAGGTGATAATTCCCTAAAGCACAGCTCAAGTGGTGACCCTCCTTTAAAGAATTTAGACCCCAAGAGCTAGGAATCAGAAAAAGCTTAAGCTTGCCTTCCACCTAGCCTCAGTCTCAACCATGCTCCTTGCAGGGACTACTGAGAATTAAAGACACCACAGCACTTTATGCTAGTGTGGAGCTGTGTGCTGACAAGCGCCCCCTGTTGGGCAGGCGAGGAAAAGCACAGACTCTAGGAGCTCCATAGTCAATCAACCTGCTGGGTTTCATCCTCAGG
The DNA here is from genome assembly GCA_004026745.1 of Myrmecophaga tridactyla. Taxonomy (NCBI): domain Eukaryota; kingdom Metazoa; phylum Chordata; class Mammalia; order Pilosa; family Myrmecophagidae; genus Myrmecophaga; species Myrmecophaga tridactyla. The sequence continues at coordinate 5,977 of PVIY010028435.1, read as the reverse complement.
GAAACTTGGTACTGAATACACTCTCTTCCTGAGACTGGTCCTACCTTGTCTGGGAAAGTCTGATTGGGGTCTGTCATATCTGGGGATATCCTTCTGCAAAAATGGTGTCATATAGGCAGGGCAAGAACCAGAAAAACAGGAGCTGAAAAATTCTGATCAGTTAAACAGATGCAGTGCTAGAGGTATAAAATAAATTGAACTGAATGCCAAAGAACAGTTAGAGAACAAAGTCAACCAACAAGAAAACCCTAGATAAAAGAGTGAAAACAACTTCGAGAATAAGCTAATCAAGGAAATCAGATGCCTAGACCAGCAAAAACTTATGAGTCATCCTAGGAAAAACAAAGATATGGCCCAGTCAAGGAAAAAATTAACACTTTAAATGAGATACAGGAGTTGAAGCAACTAATTAAAGAAATTCAATTAAAAAATTGAGTCAATGAGTTGAGGGAAGATATGGAAAAGAGATGAAGGATATAAAGAAGACATTGGGCGACCATAAAGAAGAACTCAAAACTTTGACAGAACAAATGACAGAACATATGGGAATGAAAGGTACAATAGAAGAGATGAAAAACACAATGGGGACCTACAGCAACAGATTTGAAGAGGCAGAAGAAAAGGTTAATGAACTAGTGGACAGGACATCTGAAATCTTACACACAAAAGAACAGATAGGAAAAAGAACAGAAAAATATGAACATTGTGTCAGGGAATTGAATGACAAAATGAAACACATGAATATATGTGCTATGGGTGTCCCAAAAGGAGAAGAGAAGGGAAAGGGGGCAGAAAGAATAATGGAGAAAATAAACATTGAAAGTTTCCTATCTCTTATGGAAGACATAAAATTGCAGATCCAAGAAGTGCAGCGAACCCCAAACATAATAGATAAAAATACTCCAAGACACTTACTAATCAGATTGTCAGATATCAAAGACAAAGCAAATTCTGAAAGCAGCAAAAGAAAAGTTATCCATCACATATAAGGGAAACTTGTTAAGAATATGTGAAGATTTCTCAGCAGAAAACATAGAGGAAAGAGGACAGTGATATGATTTAGTTAAGATACTGAAAGAGAAAGACTGCCAATTAAGAATTCTATATCCAGCAAAACTGTTATTCAAATATGAGGGGGAATTTAGAACACTTTCAGACAAAGAGACACTGAGTGAGTTTGTGAACAAGAGACCTCCTCTACCAGAAATACTAAAGAGAGAACTATTGACAGATAGGAAAAGGCAGGAGAGAGAAGTTTAGAGAAAAGTGTAGAAATCACGACTACCAGAAGGGGTAAAAAGAGAGAAAGAAAATAAGATACATACATCAGAATAAAGTCATGACACATGCAACAACATGGATGAAGCTTGAGGACATTATGCTGAGTGAAATTAGCCAGAAACAAATGGACAATTACTGTATGGCCTCATGAATATGAACTAACAATAATGAGTCCACTTTGAGAGTTAAAGTAAAAAACATAGGTTATCAGGAGATAGAAAGTGGGTAGAGATTGGGCATTTGAAGCTGAAGGAATACAGTGTTCAACAGAATTGATTGTGAAGATCCAGAAATGGATAACACAACACAGTACTGTCTGATGGTAATGCAATACTGGAAGTCCACTGAATATAGCTGAGTGTGAGCATGATTGAAAGAGGAAGCTTAGAGGCACGTATGACACCAGAAGGAGTGATAGAAGATAAAGTCTGGGACTATATAACTTACTGAAACCTAGAGTGGACAGTGATGGTGACTATATGTGCAAATATAAGAATGTTTTTACATGAAGGAGAACAAATGAATGTCAACAGTGCAAAGTGTTGAAAATGGGTGGTATGCAGAAAAATACAACCCATGCAAACGAGGGTCTATAGTTAACAGTAACATTGTGATATGCTTCCATTAAATGTAACTATATTTACATGTCAATAAAAGATGGATGTAAAGGAAGGGTATGTGATTCTTGGTGTTGCTGTTGTTTCTCCTTTTTATTTTATTTATTTTTATTTTTTATTCTTCCATTTTTTTCCTTTTCTTCTTTCTTTGTAGAAGAAATGGTAATGTCCTCATACAGATTGTGGTCATGAATGCATAACTATGTGATTATACTAGAACTATTGATTGTTTACTTAGAAGGAATTGTATGGTGTTTGAATAAAACTTTTTAAAAATAAACAGCTGTAAGACAGAATAAAGTCATGGAGCATGTAGCAATGTGGATGAATCTTGAGGACATTTAACTGAGTGAAATTAGCCAAAAACAAATGGACAAATACTATGTGTTCTCACTAACATGAACTAACATTAATGAGTTAACTTGGAGAGTTAAAGTTAAGAACTCAGGTTATCAGAGATAGAAATAGGGTAGAAATTGGGCATTTGGTGTTGAAGGAGTACAGATTGTTCAATAGGACTGATTGTAAAACTTCAGAAGTGGATGGCACAATACTACCTGATTGTAGCACAATAATATAAGTACATTGAATGAAGCTGAATGTGAGCACAATTGAGGGAGAAGGGCTGGGTGCATGTTCAAACAGAAGGAACCAAGAGGATAAAGACTGAGATGATATAACTTAGGAATGTCTAGAATGGAAAATGATGGCGATTAAATGTACAAATGTAAAAATGCTTTTGCATGAGACAGAGCAAATGAATGTCAACATTGCAAGGTGTTGAAAATGGATGGTATACAGGAAGAAGAACAATCAATGCAAGCCAGAGTCTATAATCAACTGTAACATTGTAACATGCTTCCACTGAATGTAACAAAGGCATTATGCCAAAATTAAATGTCAACAAGCAGGGGGTATGGGGGATGGTATGGATTCTTTGCAGAAGAAAAGGAAATGTCTTCATATAGATTATGATGATGAAGGCATGTCTATTTACTTAGGTTGGATTGATGATGTGTGAATAAAACTGTTTAAACATGAACAGAGAGAAACAAGTGCTGGAGAAAAAGCTGTACCTATTCACTGTTGGTAAAGAAGCTGAGAGATACAGCCCCTCTGGAGGGCAGTGTGGTGGTTCCATTAGGTTAGGAGTGGGGTTGCCATTTGATCCTGAAATTCAGTTGCTCAGTATATGCCTGGAGGAACTGAGTGTGGGCATGTGAATGGACATTTCCACACTGGTGTTTATGGTGGCAGTGCTTGCAATTTGCAGTGGATGGAGGTGGCCTAAGGGTACAACGACTGAGGGAAGGAAGGAGGAACTGTGGTCTATACGACTTCTTTGCAGCTGCAAGAAATAATGAAGGCGCGAGGCATGCAACTAGGTGAATAAACCTTAAGGACAGCATGTTCAATGAAATGTCATAGACAACAAGACAAATATTATCATGCATCACTCATATGGACTAACTATAATGTGCAAGCTTGGAGACTTGAAGTCAAGAGCATGGGTTATCAGATTGGGCCCTATTGTAAAGAGTCCTAAATTATAAAGTCTTACAAAGGTCACATATATTCAGGGGTTGTAACTGTTAATTCTAAATTCTGAAATACTGACCTGTTTGAATATAACCTGGTTGTGCTGGGTTAAATCTGTTGTGTATCCCAGAAAAGTCAAGTTCTTTAATCCTCATTCAATATTGCTTGGTGGGAGCTTTCTGATTGTTTACATGGAGATGTGATCCACCCAATTGTGGGTGGTAACTTTTGATTAGATAGTTTCCATGGAGATGTGTCTCCATCCATTCAAGGTGTGGTTGTTTACTGGAGCCCTTTAACAGGGAACCATTTTGGGAAAAGCTTCAGAACCAACAGAGCCCACAGAGCAAGAGAACTTTGGAAATGCATAAAGAAAATGCCCCTAGGGAAGCCATGAAAAAGCCTGGAAAGAAAATTAGCATATATCATCTCAGCCTTTCCAGCTGAGAGAGAAACCCCTAATGTCATTGGTTTTCTTGAATCTAGGCATCTTTCCCTGGATGCTGTAATTTGGACATTTTTAAAGCTTGCCTTAATTTGGACATTTTCACACACTTAGAAATGTAAACTTGCTACTTGTAAATTCCCCTTTTCAAAAGCCATTATGTTTCTGGTATATTGCACTATGGCAGTTTCAAACTAAAACACTGATCATTCCCTGAAATTTCTAGAGTAACCTGGGCAGAAGATAAAAAGTAATTACAAAGCCTCCTTGAGGAATTGGGGGGAAATGTGGAAATATTAAACTTCTCCACCTGAGGAAGATCTGATATTCTTGAAAGCACTGGGGACTACCAGTTTAATAGGCCAAGCATTTGATCTGGGGCTTGCCCTTAAATAAGTTATGAAACTTATTCCTGCAAAGGAGCAACTAAAAGTGCTTATAATTATGCTTGAGTCACCCTCAGAGAACCTCTTTTGTTCCTCAGATGTGGCCTCTTTGTCTAAGTCAACTCTACAAATAAGCTCACTGCCCTCCCCTTACATGGCACATGAGCCCCAGGGTATAAATCTCCCTGGCAAGATGGGACATGACTCCTGGGTATGAACCTGGCCTTGGCATTGTGGGATTGAAAAAGACTTCTTGTCCACATGAGGAAGAGAAATTAAACCAAATAGATTTTCAGTGGCTGAGAGATTTCAAATAGAGTTGAGAGGTCTTTCTGGAGGTTATTTTATGTACCATATAGATACCCCTTTACAGTTTTTGGTATATTGGAGGAGCTATAAGGAAATGCCTGAAATTTTGAACTGTAACCCTTAATTCTTGAATCAAGCCTTGATTCTTAAAGATGACTGCATAACTATAGAGCTTCTATAGTGTGGCCATGCGATTGTGAAAAACTTTTGACAGATAGTCCCTTATCCAGTGTATGGACAGATAAGTAAGAAAATTAAGACAAAAAATAAATAAGTAATATGGGGGGAGAGGGAGTATGGGATGTTTTGGGTGTCATTTTTGCTTTTATTTTTATTCTTATTTTTATTGGGTTTTTTTAGTAATAAAAATGTTGAAAATTGACTGTGATGATGAATGCACAACTATATGATGATTCAGTGATGATTGAAAACTTTAGATGATTTCATGGTAGGTGAATATATCTCAATAAAATTCCATTAAAAAACAATACAATAACTAGCACAGGAATAGAGAAAATGATAAGCAGAACAAAACAGTCTGTAAGCTGATCCCCAAAAATGGAATTTAAAATATATGATAAATGATACTTGGACAAATAGCTAACAATTTAGATTTTATTTATAAATGTGTAAATATATACTTAAATGACTTAAAGACAGATTAAAGATCTAAATGAAAAGTAAAATCCATTCAATATTATAGTCAAATGTAGATTTGTTTTTATTTTTTTCACGATGGCATGAGGAAAGTACTTCTAAGTTTGGAAACCAGGTGTCACAACAGACACAAACACCAAAACAAACAAAATCCACCTGATCTCTTTGATTATATTTAGCCACATCTTTTAACAGGTTAGGATATAATGTCTATGATTGCGAATAAGCAACTCTTCCAAAATCACTCAACTAGATGGGGAAGGAGAATAAAGGGAAACCCAGTTGATCTGAGTAATTAACAGGTGTAAATTATATACTTTTCTTCCTTCCAGTAGGTCTAAGAATTACCTTTTTAAGCTTGATAAACAATTACCTGGGGCTCATCCCCAGGTTTTGATTCAATAGGTCTAATAGGGGCCCTTGAATTTGCATTTCTAACAAGTTCACATGTGTTTCCCATACTGCTAGGGTCTATAACAGTTTTGAAACTAGTATGTGTCCCAGAAAAGCCATGTTCTTTTAATCCTAATCAAATCTTGTGGAGGCAGACCCATTTCTGGGTGGCATATTTTGATTATATTATTTCCAAGGAGATATGACCCCAAACATTCAAGGTGGGTCTTAATTAGCTTATTGGAGTCCTTTAATGTTGGAGAAGCCATATCGCCAACATGGCTGCCGTGGCTGATGCAAGGCAACACAAAATGGCTGACCTTAAATCTGCCCTCTGCCTTAGCAACAAC
>PVIY010028434.1:0-33056 GCA_004026745.1 Myrmecophaga tridactyla | reverse complement strand
AGCAGAAAGCAAACAAATGTCATTGTTTCAAGATGCTTGATTATTCCAGGAAATAACCCAGGCTAGGTCAAATCATATTGTATAAGTCCACATTTCCTTTCCCTAAGAATATTCCAGTTCTTTTGAGGAGCAGGGATGGGGTAAGTAGCAGCCTACATCAGAAGTCATCACCACAGAGGGCCAGGGCCTTAGGAGTTTTGTGAATTTCCAGGTGATAAATGAAGAGGAGCACTGGTTCAGAAGCCAGAATATCTAGATTTGCATGGTGGTCTCCTCAGTCAGGCGGGGTCTTGGGAAATCTCTTGCAATCTCTGTGCAACAATTTAATCGTGCATAATGTAGGGCCAGTTATTGCTCTACTTTCTTTCTTAGGTGTGGTGATAACAAAATAAATTATGTATTTAAGGTGTTTTGTAAATGGCAAAGCATCATACTGGTATGAGATGTGTTTTGCAAATTAACAGTAAAGACTTAAGTAATTTCCACATTATCACCCACTGTTTATTCTAGGCTTGAATCACTTTGCATTAGCTCAGTTATTCAATCTTTTCTGATCATCAGAACCACTTGGTGAGCCTTTAGAAGTCACCAGTGCCCAGACCAAACACCCAGAGATTCTGATTTAAACTATCTTGGGTGGGGACTGTGCACCAGCAATTTTTTAAAAAATCTGTTACTAATTAGCAGTCGAGCATCTTCAGAGCCAAAAACATTTACTCCCAGTGTTTTGTTCCATTTTGTTTTTATTTTTCTTTTCATTCAAAAAGAACTCATCCCTGAACTTCCTGCTTGAGATGAATGAGTCAGAGCCTGGGTGGCAGCTGCAATCTCTGAAGGTCCTGCAGAGAAGAGCTCTGGGACACAGCCCTCGCCTCCTTTCTTCTTTTCTGACATCAGCTCTAGAGTCAGGAGGGAGCTTTCTCCTTTGAGTCATTATCTTTATAAAGAACCCTGGAGTCCAGGTGCCATCCACTCTTGGCCCAGCCACAGATGATTCCTGCTGAGCAGCTCTCACCTGGCCTACCAAGATGTACAGCTCCAATCCAGTTACCACCCACAGGTCATTTACAGGCAACAGAGCAGTAGGAGAGAGGAAGAGATTGGGGAAAGAATGAGTAGAAAGAAAAATAGAAGGAGGGAGAGAGAAAATGAATCTTTATTTACCTATGTCCTGTAGTCTGTATGCAATTTTATTTGCTTCCTTAAGAAACCCATTCATCCTAAATTCATACAATTAGAGGAGTATAAACCTTGAAGACATCCAGTCAGATCTGATCAATGTAAAAGTTTTCTCTAGAATGTACATGCAGGGCCTTCCAGCTGCTTAGGCACCACTTCTCCATTTGAGCAGACCTTCAGGTAGAGGGACCATGGAATGGGCAGGTCTTGAAAAGGCTGATAACCCAGGGAACTTTGAGGAGGTTAGAGCAGTAGAGGGCACAACCTCTGCACTACTGAGAAGAATACTTCCTTAAGTCCCAAATTACTATGAACCAACTATTCTTATTGATACTCTAATACCCTGTCTCTGCCTCCTTATACACTTTTTTCCATTTTCTTTTGATTGCTGATATTCAAATAATTATCTCCCTCACTGGCCTGCGAATTCCTAGAAGGTAGAACACACATATAATTCATCTTAGAATCTCCAAAGAGGTTATTACAGTCATGGGTTTTCAGGGAAAATGCATAAGTGGGTGGATAGCAAATAAATGAATGAGAGAATGGATGAGGATGATCAAATTTTTTATTGTACCCTCCTAAAAATGATAGTTACTTGTAGGAGTTAAGTTCTACCTGATGACTTTATTAGTAGCAATAGCAAGGGCCTGAAAGAGTAAAGGAGTTTGGGGAAGCCATGACAGCTATATTTGGATGAGCAGCAGTCTTTCCAACTCCTGCTATGGCCTCATAAAACCATTTCAGCACCAACCGACTCTCTGCCCTTTTATTATTCTTTAAGGGAATGGATTTTCTCAGCACTGGGTTACTCTTGCGAGTTCTGACCAAGTCCCCCATTGACTTTCACTGAGACACATTGCCAGATGCTAACTCTCTATACTGCAGGCAATAATGGTAGCTCCATCCTCAGAAGAAAGGTTTCCGTCTTTGTTGTTATGTTTTGTTTTTTTTATTTTGTTTGTTGCTTTTTATTTTCCCTCTGTTCATTTGTAGCATAACTTGGCTGGAGCTGACAAAATTAGTCTGTGGCATTGCAATATCAAGACCACATCTGGCAGTAAGTGCTATGCTCTCCACTGCATTGCACAGAGGCTGGAATTAAGAGTTCCCTGGGGACAGTCATGACTTGCCCATTGAGACATGTTCTCATCCACAGTTTCACTTGGTAGAATTTCCTAGTTAAAAAGCAGAGTAATGCCCCCTACCAAACAGTGGCCATTCTTTATTTCCTATCAGAACTTCATTTTACAGTTTTATTGAGGTCACTTTATTTGAAGGGTTTGTTTATTTTCTGTTGAATTGCTGAAACAGCACTGTTGTAAGGAAATCTGGTCACCCAGGGCGGCTACTGTCCTTATTTTTTCCACTCAGATTTGTCTGATCAGGGAGCAGATTGTGGTTCTTTACTCCTAGATGTCTCCCAGTGTGCATTTTTACACACTTTAGTACAAATAAGGTACCTAGGGGAAGGGAGCAAGATGCACTTACAAGGCCAAACACTAATTTAACTAAAAAAATAATTAACATTTATCTTAGCACCTACTGAATTCCAGGCTGTTTTTAACCACTGTATTAGTCAAGGTTGTCTAAAGAAAAAGAACCAACAAGAGATACCTGTAAATATGAGATTTATAAAAGTGTCTCATGCAACCATGAGACTACAAGAGTCCAAAATCTGTAGGGCAAGCTGTGACGCGAGCAACTCCAATGAAGGGTCTTGATGAACTCCACAGGAGAGGCTCACTGGCTAAAAAAAGCAGGGAAAATCTCTCTCCCCCGTTAAAAGTCTTCAACTGATCAGATCAAACCCAAGTGATTATATTATCTTGTTTGCAGGAGATGCCCCCTTTGTTGATTGTAGATAGAACAAATCACAGAGGCAATCACCTGACTAACGATTTAATAAACCAGCCTTCTGGTTTGTCAACCAGCCATGAAATATCCCTGCAGTAAGAGTTAAGGCAGTGTGTCAGTTTGAATCTGTGGTGGACCCCAGAAAAGCCATGCCCTTTAATTCTCATTCAATATTTCTGGCTTGAGCATTTTGATTATTTCCATGGAGATGTGACCCACCCAATTGTGGGTGGTAATTTTTGACCAGATAGCTTCCATGGAGTTGTGACTCCACCCTTAATCCTTTAAAAGAGGAAGCATTTTGGAGACAGTCCCTTCGGTAGAACCACAAGAAAGGCAGCAGATGCTGCCATATTAGGTGGTAGTTTGTCTATATATGCGACTGGACAGAGTTGATTTTTGTACAGTGTGTTTGGTTTTCCAAAACACACTTAACTGCATTACCTGATTTTGTCAACCTTCTGAAATAGACAGGGGAATTGGTCACATGAGACCTTGAGACCAGAGGAAATAGAGACCTGGAAAGTCAAGGGGAAATTTTTATTTAAAGCAGATTGCTCCTCTGTCAAAAAAGGGCTCAACATGGCTTAAAATAAGACACTTAAGAAGATAAAAATGTAAAAATCACAGCCACAAAAAGGAGAAGGAAGTAGATAATCTCACCAGGCAAACTAATATACTCACTGTGAAGCAGCACTATTACCCTGAGACTCTGCAGCCAGGCCAAAAAGGGAATCATAGGAAATTAGCTCATTCTTACTAGTAGAGAAGAAGGGGATAATGTCACCTTCTCAGGGAGATAGAGCTCTTTTTAACCTGATTGTGAGAACTAAGTGGAATTCTTTACAGAAGACATTGAAAAATTGGCAATAATCTTCACAAAAAGATTTTACAAAAGGTGTTATAGCAAATACACCAAAGTGAATTCCATATAACTTTTCTTTCAGGTTACTAATTATTGTTTAGGGACTTTTATTTCTTTGCTTGGGTTATATCATTAAAGTCCTACAAAAAAAAAACTCTCTGGGGGAAGTGTTTATTATTTTTATTTTTCAAATTAAGAAATGGGGGCAGGAGGGGGGTAAAGTGGTTAAGTAGTTCTCCCAACATCGTACAGCCAATAATGACATAGCTGGGGCTTGAACCCAGTTCTGACATCTTAAATTAAAAAAAAATTAAACATTGAAATACAATTACAGATAATGGTAATTTGAACAACTATGGCGATGTAGACTTTCACTGGTCTGAAATGATTGAACAATAAAACCTAGTAGATCCAATGAGTGAATGGATAGTATGTTGCAAATTAATCTTTTAAAAAGTTATTTCCTATAGCTTGACTTTTGTTAGAAGCTAAATAACAAACCCTTAGAAGTTGTATGCTGGCAAGGCCCACTGGTTGAGGACACCCTAAAACATTTACACAAAGTCATACAGGGGGCTGTGGTGCAGCTTTGTCTAGACTCTCAGTTCCCTATTATTTGGCCAAGATCCTTTCTAGCAATCAGAATAATCAGATTGATTTCTCCAGCTTCCTAGTTCTTAAGGTTGAGGAAACAAGATATATTAAAAACAAATTATGATTAAAAAAAGATAGTCCCTATGTGTCTGGTGCATCACAGGGGAGTGAGATTATTAAAGCAAAAGAGAAGCAGCAGCACACAGGAGGGAATTATATAACAAGTCCTCCTAATTAGTGTGTTATACCAGAAGCAAACTGAGGACATTCCTCCTTGGGAGAAAACCAGGAAGGAAAATTCACAGAGAGATAAATTTCCATTGCCTCAGTGTTCTCAATTTCTTTCCCACGCATTGTTTTACCTCCCTTCAGTCTTGCCATTCAGTCCTCAGCAGCATTCTTGAGGCCCTAACACTTAATGGACTCAGCTGTGACTCATTCAAATAGCTCCCAGAATGAAAGGTTCACTGAAGGTAAGATTTTCTGAAAAACGAAGAATACTCGAACATAGTCAACTGAATCAAAGTTACCTGAGATGTTTGTATATGGATAAATCAAAACTAATTTGAAAGTGAGCTCAGTTACATTTTACAGTTACAGTTTACTCAAACTGATCCATATCCAGATTTAACAGGTCAAGTTTTATTTACTCAGATGGCACTTATTGATCACTAATTAAATTCAGCTGTACAAGTACATCGTGCTGTTTTCATTCCCAAGCTGCTAAAACAAATACCATACAAGGGGTTGGCTCAACAATGAGAATTTATTGTTCAGTTTCAAAGGCTAGAAGGCTTGTTCTTCCAGGGGTCAGCATCTTCTGGCTGGCCGGCAATCTTTGGGGTTCCTTTTCCATCACACAGCAATGCACATGGCAGCATCTTCTCCTTTCTCCTCTGGGTTCTGTTGGCTTTTAGTTTCCTGCTCTTCCTGAGGCTCCTTTCTCCCACTGTCTGGATTTTATTTTGCTTATAACAGCTTCAAGTAATATAGATTGAAATGACTCAGTTCAATATGGCTCAGTTCAGCCACACAACTGAAGTAACACCTTCAAGAGATCCTATTTATAATGGGCCCACACTCATAGAACCAGGGTTTTAAACCTGAACTTGCCTTTTGGGTGAGACATGACTCAATCGCAAACAAACACCAATATGTGCACTTTAAAAGTGCATGGTTTGGGGCAGGCCATGGTGGCTCAGCAGGCACAACTTTAGCCTGCCATGCCAGAGACCCGAGTTCAACTCCCAGTGCCTGTCTATGCAGAAAAACAAAAAAAGTGCATGGTTTGGAGGCAGATTGGTTCAAATGCCCAACTTGCCAGTGATTGGATTCCTGATGTTGACAGATATTAACCACTCTAGGTCTCAGTTTTCTCATCTATACAATGGAGATAATACCTACGTTGTAGAGTTTCTTGTAAATGTTAAATTAAGTTAAGAAATTAACTAAAATTTAGAATTAATTTAAAGCAATTAGTGTGTGCCAAGCAAATAGTACATGTATAATAAATGTTAAGTATAATGATTATACTATGCAGGTGTATTAGCTTCCTAGGGCTGGCATAACAAATGACCACAAATGAGGTTGGTTAAAACAATAAAAATTTATTCCCTCACAATTCAGGAGGCCAAAGTTCAAAATCAAAGGGTCAGCAAAGTTGATTCCTTCTAGAGATACTAAAGGAGAATCATTGCATGCCTCTCTCCTAGCTCTGGTGGTTGTTGGCAATGTTTGGTGTTCCTTGCCTTGTAGCTCTATCACTCCAATCTCTGCCTCCATCTTCACATGCCCATCTTTCTGTGGGTCTTCTCATAGTCTCCGTGTCTAAATCATCCTCTTTTTTTGCTTTATGATCATACCAGTCACTGATTAAAATCCACGCTACTCCAATATGCCCTCATCTTAGCTTGATTACCTCTGCAAAGAGCCTGTTCTCAAATAAGGTCACATTTACAAGTCCCTGGGGTTAGAATTCAATGTATACTTTGCTGGAACACAATTCAAACCATGACAGCAGGGAACTGAGGGAAGAGTTGAAAAAGCTACAAAATTAATATAAGACTGGGTTATCAAGCTCAAACAATGAATGTGAACATAATTGAAATGAGAAGTGATTGGTTCTTAAATTGTATTGTAATCTAAATGCCCACCATAAGAAACTAGTAACACAAGCACATACTAAACCCAAGCAAGCAGCAAGAAAGGAAATAATAAAGATAAGAGAGGAAAGAAATAAAATGAAGAGTAGAAAACCAATAGAGAAAATCAACAAAACAGAAAGTGGCTTCTTTGAAAAGATCAACAAAATTTACAGCAATTTAGCTAAAGTTACAAAGAAAAAAGGAATGAAGATTCAATTTACTAAAATCAGAAATAGAAGTGGAGACATTACTAATGAATAACAGAAATAAAAAATGCTTATAAGAGAGTACTATGAAAAACTGTATGCCAGCACATTAGATAATCTAGACAAAATGGATAAATTCCTAGAAAACCCAAATTTCTAAAACTGGTTCAAGAAGAAATATAAAATCTGAATAGACCCATAATAAGTAAAGAGATCTAGTCTTTATTAATAATATTTTTAAAACTTCAACAAAATATAAGCCCAGGATCAAATGGCTTCAGTGGTGATGTCTATCAAACATTTAAATAAGAATTATCATCAAATTTTCTCAAACTCTTCCAAAAATAGAAGAGGAAGGAACACTTCCTAACTCAACCTATGAGGTCAGTATTTATCTGCTATCAAAGCCAGACAAAAACATCACAAGCTAAGTAAGATCTATAGACAAATACCTCTTATGAATATAGATGCAAAAATCATCAACAAAATATTAGCAAACAAAATCCAGCAGTGTATTAAAAGTATTATACACCATGATCAGGCGGTGTTTATCCCATGAATACAAGGTTGGTTCTACATATGAAAATCAGTCACTGCAACCCACCACATAATAGAATAAAGGGAAAAACACATGATCATTCTAATAGTCGCAGAAACAGTGTTTGACAAAAGACAATACCCTTTCATATTAAGAAAGTAAACATGGACACAAATGCTAAACAAATCAAGAATAGAAGGGCATCTGTGAAAACCCCATAGTCTTTCATGATGAAAGACTTAGAAAGATTTCCCCCTAAGAGAAGGGACAACTTAGTCCAGTCACTGAAAGTTCTGGCCAGGGCATTTAGGCAAGAGAAAGAAAGAAAATGTATTCAGATTGGAAAGGACATAGCAAAACTGTGTCTATTTACAGATGACATGATCTCATATTTAAAAAACCCTATAGAAAAAGAGGAAAATGGCAAAAGAAAGTCCTGTATTATCAGTAGTGACCTTAAGTGAAAATGGATTAAACTCTCAGTCAAAAGGCAAAGATCAGTGGATTGGCAGATTTGATTAAGAAACAAACAAACATGTGACTCAACTATATGCTGTCTTCAAGAGACTCACATTAAATTCAAAGATACAAACAGATTGAAAGGAAAAATATGGGAAAAAATATGCTATACAAGTAGCAACCAAAAGAAATCTGGTGTAGCTATACTAATATCAGGTAAAACAGACTTTTTGTCAAAAACAGTTATGAGAGAAAAAGATGATCATTATAGACTGATAAAGGGGACAACTGACCAAATGATGTAACAATTATAAATATACATGCACCTAAAAGCAGAGCCCCAAATACATGAAGCAAATACTCACAGATTTGAAGGGAGAAATTGATGGTTCTACATTAAGAGTAGAAGACTTAAACACACTACTCTCAATAATGAATAGAACATCCTGTCAGAAGATCAGTAAGGAAATACAAGACTTGAATGATACTCTAAACCAACTAGACCTAAGAAACATATATAGAACACTGCACCTAACAAAAACAGAATAAACAGCCTGGATAATAGTAATTAATAATAGCCAGTGTTCTCTAAACACTTATTTAGCAGCTCTGAAGTAAGTGCCTTATATACTTTATGCAACTCACAACAATTCTATAATTATTTAAGCTTAAAAAGATTAAGTAATTTCTCTTCCAGGAGAAAAATAGTGGAAAGTTTTGTTAGGAAATGCTCTTAGTCCTTGAAGATCCACTAAGCTGCCTCAGTATTACTAATGTGACTGAGAATATCCAAGCCAAAGACACACGAATGAGATAACGTACTTTCACATATAGCCATTTTTCTGGGCAAGCATGCACATTTTTTCATTTCAAGAGAATTATCCCAAGGACATGCTGATTATTTTTACTGAAATTACGCCCTCAATACTTCTAGACCATCCTGGAAGTTACTAAGGAAGACCAAATTTAATCTACCTTTTAAAGCCAAGTCTCTTTACTCTTGACCCTTCCAATAGCCCTTCTAATGATAAAAGATTCATTGACAGGCATAATAACATGTAATCTTCTTGGAAAATACTGAACTATTCAAAATTATATAAATCTCATTTCCTAAAGCCCTAAAACTCCTTCTCTCTGGTCTAAGTCAATGAAAAGAAAATAATCCTGCTCCTAACTGTTCCTTGAAAGGCCTAACATACTGAAATGTGAGGCTAGCAAGGCCCTCTACATTTTCTTTTCAGAGCTAAGTTACTTTGGACACAGCCTAAACAAACATTCTCTGGGGCTCCAGAGGTCCCACAAATAAAACCATACATGCTTATGACAGTTCTGAGAAAAATCTGAACTTCAGCATTTGACTCCCATGGCATTTTTCACAACTGACCTTTTAGTACTGGATTTGACATATTGATTGACCCTGGAAGGATGACTCAACTTTCAGAAATAAATGCTCTGTTATAGTATCAGCCAGGCAATGGCTGATTTTTTTTTTTTTAAGTTTAAAATAAAGCCCAACCTGATTAGGATGCCCAGAAAAGCCTGCCAACTTCATTGCATTATGAAGTCTTTTGTTTCTCCTATATATTTTTAAATCTGAGAATATTGAGACTTAAGCAATTCCTCATAATTTAAGCCAATCAGGTAGAATTTACAAGGCATTAAAGGATGCATTAATCTTTTAAAAGTTTTATTTAGTAAAAACTGTGAGACTTACAGCAATCAATAAAAGTAGAATCAGTTATCTTTTTATCTCTTTTCATGTTCAGGAAATGAGTCAGCAAGCACAGCAGTGAGAAGCTGTTCTGCTTTATTTATGAGTCGACTATGAAAGCAGTGGTATGTACAAGAGAGATGTGGGCATTTTGAGCTGCCAAACTCCCATTTGAAACATAGCAAACAAAACACATTCACAACAATTAGTATCTGTATAGGATTTTACCATTAATCAGGCATTTTCACATGCATTACCATATTTAATCATCACAGAACACCTGAGACAGGTATTTCTGTCTTAGGAATTGAAGCTACAGAAGGATTAAATGGCTTGATGAAAGACACATAGAATTCAGAGGCAGACTCCTGATTCATGTCCAAAGTGCCTCCCATTTTACCTTCTTGGCAGAATCCAAAAAGCTGCTTTTGGATTTTGTCTCATCATGGTCAAGAATGCCCTCACAAATGGTTACATTAATGCGAGGTACTTGCAAACGTTATCTTTCTTAATGGTTTTTAGTTGTTAGTCATACAATTTGGGGTAATGATTATTTAGCCAGATATACTTAATTTCCCCACCAAATTATAAAGAACTAGACTTTCTACACTTTGTTAGGCGTTTTAAAAGGATAAAATTCAGCAACTACATTAAAATTAATTCTCTGCAATATCAATGATCTCAAGTGCATGAGGTCATTTCTCAATTACTCACATTGAGATCATCATCATTTTGTTTTTTAATCCTAAACTTATTTCTTCTTTCTCTGAGCACACTTCAGACTACATCACCCTAATCAGGGGATACAAATGAATATGAATATTGGCTTTTAAAAGAAAATATAATAGGATAAAAGGCATAATAAATGTGTCATATAGGTACAAATAGATTTTTGATTTTGCATCTTTCCTCCGATCGAATGGAAAGTTACAGGTTGATGGATCAAAATAAGTTATGAAAATGAAGTCCATGATTAGAGTGTACAACATT
Organism: Myrmecophaga tridactyla; assembly: GCA_004026745.1. Classification (NCBI taxonomy): domain Eukaryota; kingdom Metazoa; phylum Chordata; class Mammalia; order Pilosa; family Myrmecophagidae; genus Myrmecophaga; species Myrmecophaga tridactyla. The sequence continues at coordinate 22,513 of PVIY010028434.1, read as the reverse complement.
TCATCCAATAATAATTAAGAAGTGTTTTTACCAAAGCTCAGTGGGATTTGATTTCACTATTATATCCCAGTGCCTAGCCCAGTGCCTTAACTACAAAAAGGACTTGATAATATTATATTAGTCAATTAATAATGTGAAATTGTTTAAAACCAGACCAAAGCTAAAAACACAAACAAACATTACAAGTACAAGGAAATAAATCAATCTTTCCTGTTATTTGTTGGGCCATCTGAAGAAAAAAACAGCTCTCATAGACTCAGAAGAAAATAGAGTTTGTGACTATCATTAGCTTGCATGCCAGGAAAAGGAGTAAGAACTGCCTGAAAGTGCTTGAAGTCAGTCCCTGGGACCCTAGTTCTGACATTACTATAAGCATTGCCTGGCTTTGAACTTCTCCAGAACCTCAGCCTGATCCAAGGTACAAGGGCTGAAGCAGAGCCACAAGTTGGCCCTCGGCAGCAATTTTATTTTTCTTGTTACCTATATGAACGTGTGTTTTTGTTGACTGGAACCAAGAGCCTCTGCCCAGTCTAACTTCACAATGATGGTCCCAGCTCATATAGTATGTTAACATTATTTTTGGTAACATAATTTTGAAATAATTTTTAGAATTACAGAAAGATTTCAAGAATAGTACAAAGAATCATTGTTTATTCTTCACATATAGCGTTCAAACAAAAATATGATTTTTAATATAATATTAATATATAAAATATAAAATACATATAGTAGGATATTTTTCTGAACTCTGTGAGAGTAAGTTGTAGCTATGAGTCATTTTATCCCTAAATATTTCAGTTTTAACTCATTAAGAACAAGGACATGCTGTTATAAAACTGCAGTACAATTTTCAAAATCATGAAATTAACACCGATGCAATCTTATTGGCCTTATCTACTTTACAGGTCTTATTCAAACTTTGTCAATTTTCACCATCCAAAAAATTTTCTTTTTCATTCATGAGCCAAACCAGTATCATGCACTGAATGTAGGATATCTTTAGCCTTTTTAAATTTGTAACATTTCTTTAGAATTATCTTCCATTATCTTTTTGGAAGATACAGACCACATATTTTGTAGAATGCCCCCAATTTGGACCTCAGATTAGATTCAGTTTTTTTTTTTGCAGGTTTATAAAAGAATTGTATTTTGTCCTTCGCAGTGCACTTGATGTCAGTTTGCCCTATTATTGGTGATATATACTGAATTTGATCAATTCATTAAGTTAGCATCATCCTGGTTTCTCCAATGTAAAGTTATTAATTTATTCCCTTGCAATTAATGGATATTTTTGGTAAGATACTTTGAGGTTATGTAATTATCCTTTTTCTCAACAAATGTGCATCTTTTAGTTTTAGTGTCAATTCATTATTCTTGCTTGAACACATTATTACTATATGGTTGCAGAATGATTCTTCTAGCCTTATCACCTCTTCAACATTTATAAGTTTTGCATTCTCCTAAAGGGAAAGCTTTGTCTCCTTCCCCTACCATTTATTTATTCATTTGTTTATGTCAGTATGACACATGGATTTCAATTTTATTTAATGGGCTATAATCCATTAATATCTATACTTAATTTGGTGCTCAAATTAGGACAAATTTGGGTAGTGGAGTCCCCTTCAAGCTGACTCCTGTGTCTTTTTGACATATCTCCATTATTCTTTGATCACTTTCTCAATTTTTAGCACAAAAAGATGTTCCAGACTCATCTTATCTTTTCCTGCCCTAATTCAGGATCAGCTATTTCTCTAAAGAGCCCTGGTTCCTTTTAGTGGATAATGGCATTTAGAAACCATAATCTGGGTGCTGGATGTGCTCAGTGCTATTAGAGTGCCAGCAACTCCAGACCCTGCAGCAGTTAGAGCAAGGAAATGTGTGTGTGTGTGTGTGTGTGTGTGTGTGTGTGTATATACCCATAAATGTATGTAATGATATCTATTATTAAGAAATATATATATAAATACAATGAATTCATATTGAATCTTCCAGTGACAAATCAACAACAAAGGGTTCATTCTAGTCTTCTCCTTTATTATATCTAAAATTTCCTCTTCTCACAGTGAGAAAAGCAGCTCCCATAATACTCAATATACTGACTTTGTTGCCAGTGATAAAATATACTCTCAATAGCTTCAGAATTGTTAATCTATAGCAGTGCAAACAAACAAAAAATAGCTACTAACTAGAGCTCAATATTTGTTTATAGCTCTTTTTTCTTTGGCCTATAAGGACATAGAGTGAAAATACTTTGGTCAAAAGTTACTAAAGTTTCCTGCAATAATGTTATTCATTTGAAATGCAATACACTAATATTCTTTGCTTCATATTTCATTTTGTGGCTCTTTTCCTCCACCTTTTAATTTATATTTGTTTAAGTATGTATAACACAAACATGGTTACAAAAAGTCAAAACTATCTCAAAAGTACACTTAGACAAATATCATTCTTATGCTATCTTTCCCACTTTATTCATGTCCATTATTAGTCTCTAGTTTATCCTTCCTGTGTTTCTTTTTTCAAAAAAAGTAAGCACATACATGCATATTTTCATACTTTTGCTTTTATCTTAACCAAACAGTGTATTAAAGATGCTCTATTTCATTTTGTTTTCTAGAAATCACCTTCTTTCTGTTTGTAAAGATCTTCATCATTGTTTTACCACTGCTGCAGGATATTCTATGTACCATAAGTATATTCAACTACTTTTCTATTTATGATCATTTAGGATGGTCCCATATATTAAGTTACCAGCAATACAGCAATGAATACCCTTGTGCAAATGTACTTTTATACTGTTGAAGGTATGCCTTCAGGATAAACTCTTAGAAGAATTATTGCCAGTCAAAATGTACATGTGCATGTAGTTTTCTTAGATATTGCCAAACTCCTTCCATAAGAGATGTACCAATTTGTGTTCCTACCAGCAATGTATAACATCCTCACAAACTGCCTTGATTAGAGGGGGTTTAGTAAGGAGTTTGTGTCCTTTGTTGTTTAAAAAGAAACAACAAGGTTTTGATTCATGATTCATTAATGGAAGCTACTCATTTTCTATCCTAACTTATTAATTTCTGCTTTTACTCTTATTATTTCCCTCTTTGCATTCCCATTTGGTTTACATTTTTGTTCACTCCTAGCTTTTTGAGTTGAAATTTAAAAACATGTATTTTTACTTTAATTTTTAGTGGTATGAACCTCTTCTCTCTGTATAGCAAATGTTTTTTTTTTAATGAATGATATGATGGAGGTAAGGAAAGAGAGTTCATGTGACCTATTTCTCATTTCTGCAGAGTGCTTAATTTTCCCTTATTACTTCCTCTTTCTTTTCAATGACTGATGTTTCATTGACATCTGACTATTCCACAAAAGTAAGTCAGTCTAATACCTAATGTACATAAGTAAATGTAGTATTGCTTCCATTACAATTACCACAAATGACTTAAACAACAGAATGTTGTTATCTTACAAGTCTGAGGTCAGAAGACTGAAATTGGGTTTCTCTAGGCTAAAATCAAGGTGTCAGCAGGACTATGTTCCTTCTGGACTCTAGAAGAGAATCCTTTCCTTGTCTTTTCCAGCTTTTAGAGGATGCTGCCATTCCTTGGCTCATGTATGCCCCCCTTTCTCCATCTTCAATGTTAACAGAATCACATCTGTCTGATACCTTCTTTTGTCCTCACTTCTCTCTCCTTCAGTGCTGCCAGTATAAGTTAAATACATACATACACTTTTAAAGATGTACTCTGGGCCCACCTGGATAATGCAGGATAACCTCCCCATCTCAAGTTCCTTATTCTTCCACACACTGGCAAAATCCCTTCTAGGTTCCCAGGAATTAGGATACGGTCAACTTTTAGGGCTACTATCCTTCTTACCGCATATCTTTAATCATGGAGTATTGAGGTTTTTCTTTCTGGGATGATTTTATCTGTGCTTCATCTAAGTTTTTCTCTCTCTTCTCCTTTGGATGGAATCCCTTAAAGCTCTCAATCCCAGCTTTCCACAACTACAGGTTTGAAGAACCAGCGAAGCTCTGTTGTAATTTGGTGTTTATTTTCCTCAAAGTATTTGAATTTTGTTCTCTACCATGCTTGAACGCCACTAAGTGCTGAAATCATGAGTCATGTGTAGTTTTATTTGAATTCCTTTTGATTTTATGTTTTGGAGGAATTTATATGGAGACATTTGTATTTAGCCAGAAAGTTACAGGTACTATGATTGCTAATGTATAATTTGGGATGTTTCTAAGGCTTCTCCTAGGATTTTGATACTTTGCTACAAGTATTTTGAAAACAAAAATAACACATATAATCTCTGATCACCCAAGGTGGCAGTGAAGAATAAACATCCAGGAACATTTTGAAAAATGGAAAAGATAAACTACATTGCAATCCAGCAATGAGAGCTAGTAACTACAAGGTGTCATAGGCTAGTAAACAAATACTCACTATAAGAGAAGGCTCCCTAATTAATTTACTTTGTCATTTAACACCTATTCCCTATAAGCTAGCAATTTTTTATTCCTTTATTAGAGAAGTTGTCGGTTTACAGAACAATCGTGCATAAAAGACAGGACTCCCATTTACCACCCCACCACCAACACCTTGCATTGGTGTGAAACAATTTTTATAATTGATGATAACACATTCTTGTAATTGTACCATTAATTAAAGTCCATGGTTTAACATAACGTTTACTGTTTGTGTAGTGTAGTTCCATGGATTTTATTTTAATTATTCTGTTACCATATATACATTCTAACATTTCCCCTTTTAATCCTATTCAGGTATATATTTTAGTGCTGTTAATTGCGTTCACAATGTTGTGCTACCATCACCAGCATCCACTATCAGAAACATTTCTATTATCCCGAATAGGAACCCCATACTTATATTAAACCTTAATTTCCCATTCCCTATCCCTGCCCTGACCCCTGGCAACCTATATTCTAGATTCTGACACTATGAGTTTGCTTTTCCTAATTGTTTCAAAGCAGTGAGATTGTATAATATCTGTACTTTTGTGTCTGGCAGCTTTTATATTCAATTGCTATAACTGATAAGGTTTTGCTGCTGGCAACATTTTTATAGCTAGTAAAATAAGGAACACAAAGCTTTAAAATCTCTCAATATCTATGCCTGATTATCTCACTATTGATGCTCAGCTTTCTTTATCTGTAACATGTGTCATGTTCTCTCTTGATCACTTTCTAGATACTCTCTCCTTTTTTTGTCATTATTTTGTCTCATAAGTCCAAATTTCATTAGCCAGAAAGGCATGCTGTATAAGAAAGTTCGAGAATTTTAGGCAAGCTGATTTTGTACGTTTTTTTTTAATTACTATTTTGAAAGTACTGTGTTAAAGAAAATCAAATGACTGACACAAAAAATACAACATGAAAAGATGTTCTGTATCCAACTTTAAAATCCTCATTCATCTGTCCTCCACTCAAAAAACACACATGACAATATTCATATTCATTCTTCTAGACAGTTCATTCAACTACAATCACATATGCACATATTCCCTTTATAATACATAAATGAGAGTAAATTATACGGCTGAATATTGATTTTTTTTTACTTTATGTACCTTGTGATCTTATCAGCATATATAAATATTCCATATATATTTTCAGACATGCATGGTATTACACTATATGAATATTCCATTTATTTAAGCACTCCTCTATTGATGCATTTGTGAAATTAGATTTTTAATTTGCATTAATCTGACTTCTGTTGTTATACACACTTATTTACTCAAGCCAAATGCTTTCATTTCAATAAGTAATAGTAAAGACTTAACTGCATAAAATGGAACCTGGTTAACAGATAAATGATAAGGAGGGGAGGTTTCTGTTCCAACATGGAAAGAACTTGGAAGTCAGTATTCCCATCCTCACAAGAACCAAACAAGCAAATGAAAAAAACCTGAACAAAATGAAAAGCAGTGGACCCATCAGAGAATTAAAACCAAAGGATGAACTGCAACCTGAAATCTGGATAGAAAATCACAACTGCTTGAGTTTACTGGAGCAGAAGACCCTGGAGCCATAAACTGGCAGGAAGACTTGAATGGTAATTTTGACAAATTCCTGGAGGCTGAGTGTGGAGTATCTAGAGAGCAAGTTACTACTGGGAGCTAAAGTCTTAGGAATACGCCCACACCTTCCTGAACACCAGTAGAGTCTCGTGGTAAGAAAAACCCTCTCTTCTCTGGCAGAGGGAAGGGAAAGTGAATATTTTGAAATACACCAAAAGAATTCTCCATAACCAAGGCCTACTCACCAGGAGTAGTAAACTAACCTAAATCTTTGCACCCAGATCCAATTACACAATACATCAAGGATGGCTTTTAGCAAAAATAAGTATAGGATATGTTAAAGAAGTTAAATCATAGCCAAAAACCTTTTTAAAAGAAAGTATTAGGCCCAGCTGATTTCACTGGCTAATTCTGCCAAACATGTAAAGAAGAAATGATACCAACTTTCCACAATCTCTTTCAGAAAATAGAAGTAGTGGGAACACTTTCTAATTCATTCTAAGAGATTAACATTACTTGAATACCAAACCAGATAAAGATATTACAGAAAGGAAAACTATATCATCATGAACATAGATGAGAAAATTGTTAACAAAATATTAGCAAATTGAATCCAACAATGCATAAAAAGCATTATACACCACAACCAAGTGAGATTTATTCCAAGTATGCAGGACTGACTCAATATTTGAGATTCAATTAATACATAAAAGTTATTTGACAAAAATCCAATGTCCATTCATACTAATATCTCTTAGCAAAGTAGGAATAGAGGGGTATTTCCCTAACTTGATGAACAGATCTACAAAAAACCTACAGCTACTATTATACTTAAATGTGAGAAACTGGATACTTTACTCTCATTATTAGGAATAAAGGAAATAAATCCCTTCTCATTCCTCCCATTCAATATCATACTGAAAGTCTTAGCTAGTGCAATAAGGCAAGAAATAGGAATAAAATATACACACATTGGGAAGAAAGAAATAAAACTGTCTCTACTCTGGGATGACATGATTGTAATGTATAAAAATTCCAAAAAAAAAAAATGAAAGAAACTCTTGGAATTAATAAGCAAGTAGAATAGATTGCCATGGGATACAATTTTAATACATAAAAATCAGTTGCTTTCTATTATTTCCTAGAGTAAATAATTGGAATTTGAATACTAAAAAATATAATACCACTTAAAATATTTACAAAAGAATGAAATACCTAATTATAAATTGAATAAAATATATTCAAGTTCTATATGTGGAAAACTATAAAACTCTGATGAAAGATATCAGTGATGATCTAAATAAATCCATATTCATGGATCAGAAGACTCAATATTGTTAAAATGTCTATTCTTCCCAATTTGATCTATAGATTCAATGCAATCACAATCGTAATCCCAGTAAGCTATTTTGTAAATGTCATTAAATTGATTTTAATGTTTATATGGAAAGACAAAAGATCTAGAATAGCCAATGCAATATTAAAGAAGAACGAAGTTAGAAGACTCATGCTGCCTGATATCAAGGCTTATTATAAAGCTGCACTAATAAAGACAGTTTGACATTGATGAAATACTAGACACATGAATCAGCATAACAAAATAGAAAGCCCCAAAACAGAGCCACACAAATATAGTCTTTGACAAAGTATCAAAGGCAATTCAGTGGAGAAAGGATGTTTATTTTTTCAAAAAATGACACTATAAAAATTGAATATCCACGTGCAAAGAAATGAGTCTAGACACAGACCTTACATCTTTCACAAAAAATAACTCAAAACAAAAATCAAATGTAAAATGCAAAACTATAAAACTGTAGAAAAAAATCTGAGCGACATTGGGCCTGGGGCTGAGATTTTAGATGCAACATCAAAAAAACAATCCATGAAAGAAAAACTTCTAAGTTGATTTCCTTAAAATTAAAAATGTCTGCTCTCTAAAAGACACTCTAAGGAAATAAAAAGCCCACACACTGGAAGAAAATATTTGCAAAACAAATAACTGATAAAGGATTTGTATCCAAACTATCCAAAGAACCCTTAAAACTCAACAATAATGAAAGTAACAACCAAATTTAAAGAGAATATCTCAACATTCACCTCACAAAAGATATTCAGATGGAAAATAAACATATGAAAATATATTCAACATAATTTGTCATTAAAGGATTGCAAATTAAAATAATGAGATACTACCACACACGTATTAGTATAGCTAAAATACAAAACAGCCACAATACCAAATGTTGGTGAGGATGAAAGCCAACAGGAACTCATACTCATTGATCCTGGCTGGGTAGGCAAAATAGTTTAGCCATTTTTAGAAAACAAAATTTGCAGCTTCTTATAAAGTTAAACATAATCATACTATATGATCCAGCAATCATACTCCTAGGTATTTAACCACTGATTTGACAATTTATGTCCACATAAAAAACTGAATGTATTTATACCAGCTTTACTTATAATCACCAAAACTGGAAGTAACCAAGATGCCCTTCAGTAGGTAAATGGATAAACAAACTATGAAATAACCAAATAATGAAACACTTTCCATTCTAAAAGAAATGTGCTATCAAGCCACAAAAAAGACATGGAGGAGCCTTAAATGTATATTACTAAGTGAAAGAGATCACTCTGTAAAGGCCAAATACAGTATGATTACAAAGGATAAAGTATTTGGAAAAAAAGCAAAACTATACAATAGTAAAAAGATCAATGATTGCCAGGGGTTCAGGGGAGGGAAGGAAGATGGATTTTTCAGAACAGTGAAACTATTTTGTATGATACTATAATGGTGGCTACATGCCTTCAGCATTTCTCAAAAAACATAGAATTTTACAGGACAGTGATTTCTCTAAGTTCCATGGATAATTTTTAACAATTTTATTCATTACCATAACGGAAGAAAAATAAAAATTGTATCATATACACAATTCAACATTTGCCTCTTCAGTCACACTCAATTATATACCTCAGTGCTGGTAACTGTGTTCACAATACTGTGAGTGACTCTTAATGTTCATTTAAACAAAATTCATCTAAGGGTCAGGGGATCCCAGGAAAGAATGCAGGCTCTGACAAGATAGTCTAACTATATTACAAATTTGGGGAGAAACCTTACTGAAGAGGATGGGATGAAAAATTACTGACCTAAGTAACTCTGGAAACGAGTGGAGTCTGAAAGACTAAAGGCAAAAGAAACTGCACGTAAGCCCTGGAAATTAGTTAATAAACCTGCTTCCCACAAGAGTACGGGTTAACAATGCTAATATTGCTATAAATGTATACTGGAATTGAATAATTAAGTCAATGAAGGTAGGATGGTGGGAACCAGGTTTCTCACTATTGGATTGTGAATTTACAAATCAACAAAGGGAGGAGGCTAGAATGGCCCATATGACAATGGACTAGAGTTGGGAACATCACATGGACTCATGCACAGCTTAATATAGATACAGATTGTTACTGAAAGAAATATCCATAGATAGACATATATTCCTGCTCTGTCACCTGATAGGGACTAAAAGAAGTATCATCTGTAGGAAAAAAATATAAAAAGAGGAAACATCACTCTAACAGAAAATAGAGAAACTGAATGAAAATGAATCAAAGAATGTTTAACTAGAAAGGCAAAATAGGATGACAAAAAGTCCTGTATGGTAATAATCATTAAATATACATGGTTTCAATTAGCATATTAAATATAATCTATCAAGTTACATGAGAGAGCAACGTCTAACTCTAGGACAATAAAGGGATGAAAGACATAGCAGATATAATCTAGCCAAAAGAAAGCTGGAGCACAGTATCTTTGATAGGTGAAATATAATTTAAAGCAAAACTAACTAAATAAATATAAATAGCAAAAACAAGAAGTTACTACTTAATGGTTAAAGGGTAAATAATCATAAAGAAGTTATAATTGATAATTTGTATGCATCTAATATCACCTCAACATACATACAAAATTACAAGAAGAAATTATTATGAATCTCGTTTATTTCATCTGTTTCTGGCAGAGGAAACAAAAAATTCAAAGGTAGGTAATTTGGCATACCATGTTTACAAACTTTATATGTTAAATACAAAGAGAAAACACTATACCAAGAAATAGAGAATACACATCATTTATAAAAATACACGAAACCTTTTTAAAAATATGACTGTTTATTATGTCACAGACAAAGTAACTTGAAGTTTCAAAGACGAATTATTATTATTGTCTGTTTTCTGGTGATAAAGTAATTAAGTTAGAGAACAAATATATATAATTATACATACAAAAAACGTTAACTAATTTATGCTTTAAAAAGTAAGAATATTTCAAATGAAATAAAAATCTGAAAAGTGGAAGAAAATGGTTTCTTCAAACTACTATATAGCAGGGAACCCCCATTCTAAAATCAGTGGCTCCCTAAGCAAGCAGAGTTCTGGATTTATAAAGGTGTAGGTACAAAGTTGATATTTAGTACCTGACACTTTTCAAGTGCAGAGGAATGAGAAATTCATGATAGCTCATTTGGAATTTTCCTTATCAGTATTATTTTTGCGCAGAAATGAGGATGGATCAGTCTTCTTTTGTCTCATTCCATGTTGGTCACAGGGTAATCGTATCTGACATTGTTCTGTAAAATTGTTTATTTTCAGCAGGAAGACACCACAGCCTAGCTGACGGTGTAATGTCAGGTCCTGGCTGAAAAACAGAGGGTGTTTTTGCTTTCTCAGTCTTCTTCCCTTCTTTCCAATTTTACTTTACAACTAAGATAAGGATTGTCTTGGGGTATGTTAAGTCTCATAATTGCAAAACTTGCTAGGCACCAGTAACAGAGATTTTAAAATTGCTTGCTCATTGCCAATATTTCTATTTAGTCCTGTGGGGTGTGTGTGTGTGCTTTATTTCTAGGAGTCATTATGTTAATTGGGATAGAAATTTGCTATGTGTTGCAAGTATCTTCTCTTAGACTATGGACTGCCATTTCATTATTTAAAGCAAATATGATTAAATGTTCTTTAACCATGCAAAAGAAGATCTGAACAAATAGAAAAGTGTCTTAGTTTCCTGGCTGCTGTGACAAATATCATGCAGTGGGTTGGCTGAAACAATGGGAAATTAATGCCTCATGATTTTGGAGGTGGAAGGCTGGCTTCCTCCTGGGGTGGGTGGCATTCTGCAGGCTGGCAGTCTTTGGGATTCCTTGGCTCTTCCATCACATGGCGTTGTCCTCTCCTTTCGTTTCCAGGTTCCTAGAGACTTCTGGCTTCTCTTCGGGGATCTCTCTCTAAAAGGCTTCTAGTATTGGGATTAGGCCCATCCTGCTTCAGCTGACCACACCTTAACTGAAAATAACACCTCCAGAGGTCTTATTTATAATAGGTTCATACTCACAGGAGTAGGATTAAGAACATGTTTTTGGAGAGGATACAAAACTCAATCTACCAGGCAGGCCACAGTAGCTCAGCAGGCAGAGTTCTTGCCTGCCGTGCCAGAGACCTAGGTTCGATTCCCATTGCCTGCCCTTCCAAAAAATGAAAAAAACACCTCAATCTACCATAAAAATATGCTCTGTTTACTGATAAGAAAATGTAGAATTGGGGCCACGGTGGCTCAGCAGGCAAGAATGCTCACCTGCCATGCCAAAGGACCCGGGTTTGATTTCCGGTGCCTGCCCATGTAAAAAAAAAAAAAAAAGAAAGAAAAAGAAAATGTAGAATTGAGGTAAAGTAGTAATGAGGTAAAATAAATTATCCCCAAATTAATCAGCCTTTGAAGAAACTACAAACTGATAGACTGACCATACAATTAATACAGAAGAATAACCAGTGATAGCCAAGCTAATTCTTGAAAAAAAAAAAAGTGGTTATGTTATAACATAAATATGGTGCCCTTCCACATGCTAAGATTTATCATAAAACTGCAAATTCAGGTATAGATAAGTACATCATCAAAAGAGAATGTAGAAGAACAGAAAAGACCCAAAAATGCATGAGGAGATTGTATTTACAAATAACTATAAGGGGATGATGAAATATTCAGTAAATGAATATTGGAAAATTCACCTCCCCTGAGGATGATACAAAAACTAAATCCCTAGTTTACATCAACCACCAAAGGGATTAAACACATAAATGTAAAAACGAAAAATTGGAAATATGCTGAATGATGTCAGAATTGGAAAAGATTTAATAAACCAGTTATTTTTTAAAAGCAGAAAATATAACAGAAAAAATGTTGAAATTGACTGTAGGAAATCTTAAGCTTCTGTACAACAAAAAATCATGATAAATAAAATAGAAACGCAAGCCACAGAATTGTAAAAGTTACGGTATTCTATATGTATTTATTCTCTATATATTACTATCTAATCTATGAAAAGAATTCCAGCAACTCAATAAGAAAAAGACAAACAACCCAACAGAAAAGTGAAAAAGAATGAGGAATTCTCAGATAAGGAAACCCCCATATCTACACATTGTATGAAAAAGTATTCATATTCAACCTCAGTAGTAACATGGGAATTGTGAATTAAAACAACAAGGAGATACTATTTCATACTTATTAGAATGGACCAAAAATAAAGTGTTGACAATATTAAGAATTAGTGGAATGTAGGAACATGTTCTGTAGTCAGTACAACTGCTGGTTAAGGTGTAAATTGGTACAGTGACTTTGGAGAGCAATTTGACTTTATCTAGTAAAGTTGAAAGTATTCATATATTATGACCCAGCTATTTCACTACTAGGCATTTACTTTGGAGATACTTTCCCACAGAGACACAGAAGACAGACCCATGAATGCATTCTAGTATCTTTTGTAATAGTAAGTATTAAAACAATCCTAATATCGATTGATACAGAGGTGGATACATAAATTGTTGTAAACTAATGCAACAGAATAAGATCTAGCAATTAAAAGGAATGATCAGGTCTACAGGCAATAATATGAAGAATTCTTACAACATAATATTGAGTAAAAAGAGCAGTTTCTTAATGCTGCATACTTTATTATACCGTTTGTTAGAACAAATAAAAGTTGTGTGTGTGTAACATATAGTCACTGTACACATACACACATTACATGAATGCCTGGTATGGTTAACATTAAATTCATTAGAATTTAGAATTTAAAAGGGGAAGAGGGATCAGACTGTCTGTAGGATGAAATTGGGGAAAGAAATATGGCAGAATTCAATTTCATCTTTCATCTTTTTTTCAAAAAAGGATTGATATAACCATGAAAATTTTAACTTTGGAGTACCAGCTAATAATGGTAATGGTGATGGGCAGTGCGATGGTGGTTCAGTGACAGAGTTCTCGCCTTCCATGCCGAAGACCTGGGTTTGATTCCCAGTGCCTGCCCATGAGAAAAAAAAAAGAAAAGATGATGATAATATCTAACACATATTGAGCATTTATTAAACTAGCTCCTGTCCTCATTATTTCATGTATATTATGTCATCTAAATTTCACAACAGCTATGTGAGGTAGCTGTTTTATCACACCTACTGTACCATAAACGACAGTGAAATGCAGAAAGGTTAAGTAACTCACTGAAAGTTACATAGACAGGAAGTGACAGAGCAAAAACTTGAATCCAAATAGCCCAGTTAGATAGTGTCTCCAAGTCTATGTTCTTAACTGCATTGTTAATCACATACATGAGTATTTTATAATCCCTTGTTCTGATCTTGCATGTCTTCAATAATTTTTTCTTAAACACAAAACAAAACTGGTATAATCAAATAAATGGTACAACCGATTTGTACAATCATGGTGAGCGAAATTGTTTGGGAGAAACCAAACAATTGTTTGGTGAGCAGAAGACCTACTCCAGACTCCTCAGTGTTGCAAGAACTAGAGACATAGTCTCCTTGGTGCATTATTTGCATTTGCTTCTCTCAGCACTGTCATGGTTCTGGATTACACACTCAGTAGGTATCTTGTAGAGCCCATGCGGTTATCATAACTCAGTGTCTTATCTACCTAGCGTCAATCTGCAGACACTGGACTATCAGAGGCAAAACTGGGACCTTGTCAATTACATTGACCTTCCAGAGTAGCTGAGGGGAGAATTCAGAAACTCACCACTAGAGTTCAACACACACAACTGTAGGACACAGCCACTTTAAAGTGTCAAAACGCTGTGATTAAATGTCAGGTTTTGGGGCCAAAGATTCCCATGATACTGCTGCAGAATCACCAGCTAAAGCAAAGCTTCAATGGCAATCATGGGCTTGGTGCTTGGAAGGGAAACAGGGAGTGATGACAGCATTGATAAAGCCCCAGTCCCCCTCTCTTCCACATGCAGACTTTATCCTCTTCATGGTTTTGTGCGGCCATCAGGTACCTCATGAATATTACTAGTAGTGGAGGTTGAGAGTAAAGATTATTTGTAAAACCAAACCAAACAAACAAAACAGAAGAAAAAAGAAAACACAGAATAAAAATAATAAAAGGAACATACCACAAGCTTTAGAGTCATTACATTTCTAATATAAACAACTTGGAAATCTAGGTACACATTCAGAAGATGGTAAATGCCAGCCAACTGCTATATTTTACCCTCTATTACTGACTCTGAGTTGAAGCATCTGGTTCAAGCCTATACTGCCATTTTCATCTGACCTTCTATGGCTTCCCAAGACGCTGGTAAGGAACAAAGTACTTTACTATTAGGGTCTAAACTATTCTGCCCAATATTTTAGGAAGCCTAATATTACTTTTTCTACTCTGTTCTGGAGAATGACAGTAGATTTCTTGGCTCCTGAACCAAGAAATCTCATTCCATTCCATTCCTTTCCAATGTCTTACTGTCATGCTAACCTTAACTGAAACCCATTGATTTACTGGGTATCAAGGTGCATGTGGATTTCTAGAGTGCATCTAGTTTTAATCTCTCCATAGATGATGCAAAGTCATGATAGATATTTCCTTGCTGAAGGAGTACAAAGTAGGAGTTAAGTGCAGAGACCCTGAAGTAAATTGATTAAGTTCAAATCCTAATTCTGCTACTTATTAGATGCATAATCTTGGCCGATATCTTAACTTCTTTATGTTGTTAGTGTCCTCATTTTAAAAATGGTGTTAGTAATAGTATACCCAATGTATGGTTGTTTTGATAGTTACACACGTGTAGCAGATGCTATTGATGTCCCCCTCCTTGGCTCATGTCTGAATTTACCTGTAGCAGCACTTAACAGTTCTACTCCTCTGCCAAAATTCTCTGCTTGCGAGCTATTTTCTGTTGCCACAAATGCTTACGTAGCTCCTCATTGGGAAGTCCAAAAGTATCAGAAATCTAATGCATCCAAGGGCATTCTTAACCAATGAGGGATATAACGCCTGGATAAATAAACTTCTCCAGTCCTTGGTGGAACAATTCTGAGGCATAGCCTCTTGGTTCCTCATAGAGTCTTCAAAGTAATTAACTTCCATTTGTTCATAGTGTATTTGGTCACTCTTTTATTGGCTTTTATTCTTTCCCTGTCTTATCTTCTCCACTCCACAATTTTTGCTTTCTGGAATTTTGGACCAAATAAATTATTGGGCTATATGGTAAGTATGCTGGCTTGAAGTTGTTATGCACCCCAGAAAAGGCCATGATCTTTTATTCCATTCCTGTGGGGGGCAGACCTACTATGAGTGGGTCCTTTTGATTAAGTTGTTCCAACTGAGATGTGACTCAACTGATTCAGGTAGGTCTTAACCTTTTACTGGAGTCCTTTAGGAAGACAGGTGATGGGAAAAGCCCAGAGAACTGAGATAGAGAAACACCAAGAGAGCTTGGAGATAAGAGACCCAGGAGAAACCATAAAAGGACACACACAGAAGCTGAAGGAGCCAGAAACTGAAAGCAGCAAAACCTGGGAGCTAAGGACCAGCAACCTTTCCTCAGAGATGGTATTGCGCTGTTGATGCTTAATTGGGGGCATTTTCATGGCCTTAGAACTGTACATTTGTAAGCTAACAAATCCCTGTGTAAAAGCCAACCCATTTCTGGTATATTGAATTTCTGGGAGTTTTAGCAAATCAAAACAGCAAGTATATGTTTACCTTTATAAAAACACTAAGCTGCTTTCCAATCTCCCCTTATCATTTGTATACTGGCTGACAAGGCTTAGTATTATAAGTATTTTAAATTTTAGGCATTCTGGCTTCACTTCTGGTATGGTGGAATAAGAACCTTACAGTCTAACCCTTCCAGAAATAACATCTATAAACTCACAATGAAATACAAACTACACAATGAAACCAGTTAGCTAGGGGCTCTATGGGTGAACAAAAGAAGGGAGGTTTGGAGGAGCTGAATCTCAGAAGAGGGGACCCATGTCAGTTGAGGTTCCCAGATTTTTCAACTTTGACTTGAAGAGAGTCCAGGTCAGGGCATGGCATGAGGTAGCTAAAACATGGTTGGAAAGTTCACCATTGTTCAGACCTGAAGAAACAGTGGGAGGAACCAGAGAGTGCAGGGAGTATTGAATGGGAGAAACTCAGAAAGGGGAAGACCCAAATTCTGTATCTGAACTTTGTTCAAGTCTCTGACTGACCCCTGAGCCATGCATATGTGAGGAAGTTTCAAAGTAGTTAACAACTAATATTTAAAGAACTGAACTGAGATTTGAACTGCCTCCCACCACAGGATACAGTGAATTTGCACTTACCATTAATATGAATTGCAGTTTGAGTAACCAACTTAATTGTTACCCAGAACAAAAATATCAGACCTCTTCAAAGGAATATAGCAGAGTCCAGGGGTCTACATAGCTTAACATTCTCAATGTCCATGATAAAATCCAAAGTTACTCTATTTATGAAGAATCAGAAAAATGTGACACATTTTGAGGTGAAAACAATAAAGAGACCAATATCAAGAAACTCAGATGTCAGGTTTGTCAGACTAGGACTTTTTAAAAACATGTTTTTATGGAAGAACTCTTTTTATTAAGGTACCTCCCTTTATTGGAATAAGTTCAAAATTAACCATGTCATGGTTTCATTTTCACATTTTTTTTCCTGAAAGTCCTTCATTGAAAGTAAACACTTATTTGTCAATTGTTAGCCCTTTCACATTGTAGAGTTAGGGGCACAGTGCCCCTGCAATCTGGAAAATCTGCCTACAATTTTTTGGCCTTCCCTTCATGCCAGAGAAGAAGTCTGAATTTTTTTCTTTTTCTTTTATGGGGTGTTTACAGTACCTCACTATGTAATTTGGGTTAAGTTTGTGATTACAGACTATTTGTAACTTATTTCTGAGTTTCTAAACTTTTTTGTGTTATCTGCTGAACTTCCCTCAGGATTTGTGGCTTCTGCAATACTCCCCTCAAGTTTCCATTTAATTTCTAATGCTAACTGGCAATATTTTAAAGTGGCAAAATATTGAAATGGCAAGGGAAAAGTTGCAATGTAGAAGGGATAACTATATATCCTTCTACATTCCAACTCAGAAAGATCTCATTTACCATTAACATCAGTAGATACATTTTCACTTACTCATTTTATTCAGCATAAAAAAACTCCCAATTTTTTTGTCAGCACTTAAAAAACAGAGAACCCTTAAAGTTCTCAAATGACTTTTCATCACATCACTGAGAGGAAAATCACCAAATCCAAAGCTCTTTAAAGCAATAAAAATTTCTATTTTCCAAAAAAGATGTTTATGTACTGAAATTCAAATTCTACCTT
Organism: Myrmecophaga tridactyla; assembly: GCA_004026745.1. Taxonomy (NCBI): domain Eukaryota; kingdom Metazoa; phylum Chordata; class Mammalia; order Pilosa; family Myrmecophagidae; genus Myrmecophaga; species Myrmecophaga tridactyla. The sequence goes on along the minus strand of PVIY010028434.1, from coordinate 4,785 downwards.
ACCGTCAGTAGAATTATACAAGAATGTACAGGGCCATAGGAAAGAGCAAATGCTTTATTACAAAGTATTTGTGATCAAGCAAATACTACTCGCTTTTAAATAAAGAACAGAAAGTGGCAGAAAGATAATCATGTTTAAAAATGCCTATTTTCACAAATAAACAACAAGGTACACACAAAGACTGAAACTCTAATGGTGCTTGCACAATTTTGTTATAGACTGAGGTTGTCTTAGGCTTCTCTTTTTAGGAGTTTAGTTATAAAAATACAAAAACAAACAAACAAACAAAACTCTTCACTAAAGGAGGATTTCATCCAGCTGAATCCATGAAATGAACAGTGATTATTCGGAAGTTACAGTAGAAAACTCAGCCTATTGTTGGCAGCAAAATCACCGCACCAAAACAACTGAAAAACTTTTTTCATAATTGAATGAAGAAATTCTCAAAATGGCCAGTTCATGCTGGTCAAAAAACCCCAGGAAAAAAAAAAAAACTTGCTGTAACATTTTATTGCAAATGAGCAGTTCCAATTCTAATGGTACTCTTGAGAGTCTAAGGGTAAAATACTGTGAATGCATTTCATAAAGGTCCAGCTCATTTTTCAGTCAACGTGAATTGCATTTACCCAGAAATCTATTTTTCTTTTAAATTCAGTTTTACACTACACAGGTATATTTGTCTGATTGAGATTCTTAAATTCTCTATCTCTACCCTTCTGAGCTAGATCCCACACACAAACAGATTACAGCGGAAGGCAAACAAATGTATCTGAAATAAACACATTCTTGTTCAAAACTTTAAAGCCAGTCTTAGATTTTTCACTGAAAAGAAAGCAAATCCACACAATCCCGTGCCTATGGCTTTCACAAAACCTATGTTTAAAATTCGATTGCTAAAACAGACTGAGGCTGATTAGGAATTTCACAATTATTATGCCAAAAATGTCATAACACAGAAAATGTATGCGTTAGACATACAAACGGCACTCAACATTTGTCATTAACCCCACTGCAAAATCTCGCATGTGGTATTCAGTCTTTTCCTTTTGTCTGTCAAAGGAATTAAAATTTTTTTTTTTTGCTCAGACATTATATTAAGTCTAGCTTGAAAGTAAAATTCCTAAGACATGTACTTGTTCCAGTTGAATGTGATGCTCAAACAGAATGAAACTTGGTACTGAAGGACACAATGGGGAGGAGTGTAGCGTCGCAATCACAAATGCTTGGCATCACAGGGGACTGGTTTGCCGTGTATAACACCACAGGGGAGTCTACACTACTTAAGGGGCTTCAGAAATATAAGTCAAAGGAGCTCAGCCTAATCCCAATCACAGGATCATTCTAGCAGACTGAAGTCCAAAGATACTGAGAATTCTGAAAAATAGCCAGTGAAAAGGACACATTAGACACATAGGAACACCAATTCAAAAGACCACAGATTTCTCATCAAAAACCAGTGGGTGTGTAATGGTATTTCCATGTGGATTTAATTTGCATTTCTGTGATAACTAGTGATAGTGGGTACATAATTATGTCTTTATTACATAATCATTTATCTTCTTTTGTAAATTTTGTAAATCTTTTGCATTTTTTAGTTGATTGTCTTGTTTTTGAGTATTGAGAACTACATATATTCTGAATAGAAGTCCTTTGTCAGATATATGTATTGAAAATACATTTTCTAAGCCTGCAGTTTGTCTTTCATTTTGCTAATTGTGTCTTCACTAGAGAAAAAGTTTATAATTTTGATACTATCAAATTTATCATTTGTTGGTAGCTTAGACTTTTTGTGTTGCATCTAAGAAATATTTGCTCATCCTGACATTGTGACAATTTTCTCCTTCTAGGAGTATTATAGTTTCACTTTTATGATAAATTATGTTTTTCAGCAGATAATCCATTTCAAGTAATATATTTTTTGTATGGCATTGAGGAAAAAGTCATAGCTCATTTTGTTGCACCACCATTCATTGATGTGTAGTAATTTGGTCCTTCAGACTGTACTCTCCGCATTGAATTGCTTTGGCCCTTTTGTAAAAAAAAATTTGACCATATATTTATGGATCTTTTTTTTTCTGTTCCATTGATCTATATGTCAATCCTTATGCCAACACCACTGTCTTAATTTCTGTAGCTTTATAGTAAGATGATATAAGATAGTGACATTGGTTATATTAGTCTAACTAGTCTAACTCTTTATACTAGATTCAGTTGTGTACATTTTTAATATATGGAATTGATACAATATTGCTATTCATCTCAAAGTATTTCAGAGTGATTAAAGACATTGAAATTATGGTATCTTTATGGCAGATCTAAAATTATGGAAGATCTAAAAATGGCTACTTGCTCTAAGTGAACAATATTAACTTAAAAATTATAGCCGGAAACTTAATGCTATCTTACTGTTTATTTTAACTGAAATTATTAGATTCTTAGGCATTACAGTAATTTACTTCTCTTCCCACTCTCTCACACCAGGTTTAATGCATAGAGACAATCTGCATTTTCTACTTATGTGATCATCCTTCGCCTACACTCCACCCTCACACAGCTCTGCAATCTAGTAATGGTTTTTTTAATATCCTGAGAACCTTAACATCCCCACCTTCTAGATGATTATAGAGGAACCATTTGTGAAGAATAGTTATCCCAGAAATGGTTTTGTTTAACATTTGGTATTGGCTGGGGAGTTGTTTGAGATATTTTTCTTTCAATGTACCAGACGGGCAAAAATCATGAACAAAAAAGACATTGCAGACACAATTGTGAGTAAAAAGAGACTGGGTCCCTGTTTTTGCAGAGATTACAGTTCAATGCATTATAGTCATAAATTAAATTATCATACAAATGAATTTATAACTGGAAGTTATCATCATTACAAAGAGCAAGAAAACTATGTTATGAAACAAGAAAACAGATGACCTCACCTCAATCTGGGAAACTCAGGGAAATCTCAGTGAAAATTACTACTAAAATGAAATCCAAAGCTTAGGTAGGAATTATCTAGACAAAGGTTATCATGGGGAGGGGGATGAAGGGGTTGTTCAGGTAAAGGGAACATCTTGTGCCCAGGGCTGATAGTTAGACAGAGAGTGGCATGTTTAAACAACACTGTGATAGCTAGTGTGGCCAAAGGCAGACTGAAAGATGTGTTGATGACATAGGATGGGACCTAACAGGTTCTGCTTAAAGGTCTCAATCCTTATCTTAAAAGAATGCAAAAAATCTGATATGATGGAATGGTAGCCCATGACAAACTCTGGGATCTGTTCTGTAATTAGTTGATATACTGTGCTTTGAAAATTATTACTTTCTTCTTTCTTTGCTTTGTATATGTGTTATATTTTACAATTAAAAAGTTTTTAAAGAAAAAGAGCAAGGATTTATTTCAGAGTTTTAAGCAATGGATTAACGTGATCAATTCTATTATGAAATCATTACTTTGATTTCAGTATGCAAAAGAGACTGAAAAGGAACAAGCATGATGAAAAAAAGACTAGTAGATTGTTACTACAGTAAAATGGACAAAAAAATAATAATAATAACCTGAACTAGAGATTTAGCAGTGGAAAGAGAAAGCAGTGGATAGATTCAAAAGTGTTTAGGGGATAACATCAACAGGGCTTGAGTTATTATTAGATAAGGGGATTGAAGAAAGAGCAAGGAAAGGAGAATGACAACTTGTGGGGTTAACCAGATGATAGTGCCTTCTATTAAGAGAGGCAAAGAACAGGATGAGTGGTGTTTGAGTATAAGACAGAACAAAGGCTGTAGCTTCAGTTTGGGATATGCTGAGTTGAAAGTGTCTTTGATACATTGAATTGGAAATTCTGTATAGGATATTTGGGAGCTGGAGCTCTGTGGAGAGGTAAACAAAATGATTATTGTCTATGAGTTCGCCAATGCTTGGAATATACAGTGTGTGGCGGACACTGCAGTGAGTCACATGGATCCTCTTTTACTGAAATTCTGCCTCTGCTTCTGTGAATGTCACTGACTGGAAACCTTTAGCCGTCAGTCGTCTCAGGAACTACTTCATCTGCAGAGAACTGCCTCACCCAAGGTCTCACACACACCAGTATGGCCTTTAACCAATGACTCATATATGAAGGAATAGAAAGGCCAAGGCATCATAACCACAGTACAACTCTAAAGAGCCAGTGTATTAGGCTGGCTTCTCCAAGGAAACAAAACTGATAGGGTATAATAGCGTATGAGATTTTTTATAGGAATTGGCTCACATGACTGTGGGGGTGGACAAGTCCAAGTTCTGTAGGGCAGACCACAAGCTGGGAAGTCCAATAAAGGTTTTTGATGGATTCCCTTGGAAAAGCTGGCTGCCTGAAGTTAGAAATGGAAATTATCCCTTCTGACTGCTGAAATCATCACTTCTTCTTTTAAGGTCTTCAACTAATTGCATAAAACTTCTCTCATTGTTGAAGTCAATCTCCTTAGTTGATTATAGATGCATTCAACTTACTGATGATTTAAATCCATGAAATATCCTATGGACACCATAACTTGGCCAAGTTAACACATGAACTTAGTCCTAATAGACATTTCAGCTCCAGAGTTCCTCATATTGTTGGCTGAGGCTGTTGTTAGCCTGGATCACAGCTTAACTTCTCCCTCTGCCTACTCTTGCTTCCTTCACCTCTCTTCCACAGCTGTTTATCCTAAGAGTACCCCTCAACAAATTTACTACATACTAACTCTGAATAAAACCTACCTTTGCAAGAGTAAAAATGGAAATGGACGTAGGATTGAGCTTTAATAAGTCCA
>PVIY010028433.1:0-33108 GCA_004026745.1 Myrmecophaga tridactyla | reverse complement strand
GATCTCAGGACAGTTTGGCACCAAAAGCCTCCATCTGCTTATAATCTTCCTTGTATTTTCATAACTTTTTTCAATCCTAGCTGTTTGCCCAGCAGGAAGTGAAACTGAGTGAATCATTTTTTATCAGGCAGTCCATATCCCCGCTACACACTTTCCTTTTCCTTTCCTGCCCATAATAGAGGTCACAGCCCTGGAAAGCATTCTTTGGAAGAACAGTTTATAAAAGATGCAACAGCATCCTCTACTGCCCGTGACTCAGAATGTCAAAGGGGCACCACTGCGCTTCAGCAGTTGAGCTTGGTGTTGACGGACCCCACAAGTGTAGTGCATTTATCAGAGCTTCTAATTTCCTTCTTTTATCCCTCTTTTGGAATGAGAATTTACTTTTCAAGACAATTTTGAGCAGCAAAATATAATGACTTCCAGCAAAACAGAATAAACCTCACTCGAAAGTACTAATTCCTCATGCTGTCTGACCGTTTGCATTTTGAGACCATCACTGGCAAATACATCAATATATATTATGTGCATCTTAAAACAATCTGCTGATCCTTCCAACCACCGTCTTTGGTGTGTAAGAACATGGCATACACTCTTCCTGGCATGTGGACTCTCAATCTACCTCTAAAAAAACGGTATTCATCTATTCACACAGCAACAATATATTCAGCACCTCTTTGCACTAGGCACTACATTAGCTACTGAAAATACTAAAACAGTTTCTGCCTCTACGGCGCTTACACACTCAAGTGGGAAGGCAGATGAGGAAACAAACGATGGCAATTCAATGTGAAAAGTGTCTGCCCTGGGTATGCACAGGCTTCTCTGTGCTAGGGGAACACATCCCCAATAAAGCAATGCCCGAGCTGAGCATTGAGGAGAGTGGGCTGAAGGTGGTGAGATGAAACAATTTCCAGGCAACCTATGAAAAGCATACACTGGTAATGTATGAAATGGGTGGTTCTTACACCTAGCTATGTATCAGAATCCTTCTAAAGAGCTTGTAAAAAACACAGATATCCAGGTCAACCTTCCAGGAAGCTTTGAAGCAAATACTGCCCGTTAGAGTTGTCCTGCTTTGAGCCCCAGTGGCCAGGCTTTTGCACCCCCAGCTTGCTTGTGCACTGGATGCAGGCTGCCTCGGGAAGAACGTGACCTTGGGTGAGGCAGCTCTCTGCAGCTGAGGCAGACCCCGAAGGAGCAGCAGGTCCTCCCCTGAAGCAAGATTAGATGGTACCTCTTCATATTTATCACAGTCCACTCCTTGAGCCACTTAAATCCATTTGAGGCGTCCTCTTCTGGGGTTCTGATGGCCTCTCTTCTTGAGAAGAAACTAAGAATGGGGGGAGATGAGTGGGATAGATTAAAGCTCCTGTCACTGTTATTGATTTGAGAGCCACTCATCATCTCCTTAGATTCTTTGTCCTCAGCTACCATTTCTGCTAGCTCCAATGGCTTACACAGTGGAATAGCTCAGACCCTCATCTCCATGGCACGTGAGACCCTGCCTGCACACTCTTCTCAGGTTGGGGTTGCTGTACCTGCCCACTGACAGTCAGAATTGGGGAAGAAAGTGTCAGGAAGTTCCCAAGTAGAAACTGGGTTCCTCCCTACCCCATTGTGTAGCAAAAAACCCCATTTCCTTTTGATGATCGGAGTCAATTACTCCTGCCAAGACAGTGACTCCTCTTTTTTGTCTGTTGATCCTTGGACACCTGGGGCAGGAGTTGTAGCTTATAATTCACTGGGACTCTAACTGAGATCTGACAGACCCTATGGGGTTGTGGGAAAAGATGCTGTGTGGAATTTCTGAAAAGCCTTAGTAGAAGAATAACAATGCAAGTCCCTGAAGTTTTTGTGCAAAGCCAGTCCAACTGCAAAGAAGAATCATATGTTTTGCAAAACAACTCTTTGTGTGCTCTGGTCTCTAAGCAAATCATCTAACTACAGCTCAAATGACCATGCAGCCTCACTTACCCTTTATGAACTGGGATCTGACAAACCCACAAACTCAGCAATAGTTAATTATACAATGGAATTTGTCCACTCAGGATTAAGCATAAGACCAAGTGTCAAGGATGCTTATAACCCAGCCTGGACAGGTTCAGAAGCCTTTTCAGCTCTGGGCCCCATTCAGAGATCTCAGACTCTCACATAACCTAATATTCAGGCAAAGTAGTAGTATTAGCTGTGGACATACTGCTTCCAGAACCCAAAAAGGCCCACCAGACATTTTGTTCCCTTCTTTGTGGAAGAAGGTACAATGTGCAAAACTTCATGCATTATTAGGATGGAATGTCCCAGCATACTCTTCATCACCTGACCACAAAAAATTATACAGGTATTTAAGGCTCTCGAATCTTTACTCCACTGGAGTGCATGTGTCTTAACAATGACACTTCTTTGCGCTAAGTACTTCATGTTCATTCTAGCCAAACTGCTTATTATCATCTATGTGATGGATCATTTTGATGCTCTGTGGGATGAGCAGGCAGAAGGTGGGATTCCTAATCTATCACTGGGGCAATACTGTACAATCCATGTAATTGTGAACTTCATATGATCTTCTTTTCCTGTTGGAATAGAAAAGAACACATTTGCCAAATCAGTTACTTCAGATTACATTCTGAGGCCATACTAATCTGCTATAGCAAAGATACCACATCTGGCTGTCATGAAAACTACTATTTGGTTGAGCCTGTTGTAGACTAAAGTCAACTTCTAGAATCCATATAGTTTCTTCAGGGGTCAGATTGAGTAATTAAATGGAGATAAAATCAGATCCCACTCCCAGATCCTTTAGATGCTTAAAGGTGGCACTAATCTCTGCCATCCATTCACAACACTATCACCACCAGATAATGTTTCTTGGCTGGTGGGGAAGGTAGTTTTGGAGGCTTCCATCTTCCCCACTATATCAGATCTTACCTGATAGGCCAGCGACCCAATGTCAGGGTAATACCAACTGCCAAGTATTTCAGTCCCAATTATACATTCAGTATATGTATAATATACTGGAGAGATTACCACCAGGTAGGTCTTTTGCACCATAAACTAAAACTTGGCCAGGACGCCTTTCATTACCTGGACTGCACTCTAACAGTTACAGTGAAACTTTAGGTCTTCAGGTATTAATATCAGATAAACCTTGTATCCAAAAATCATTGAAATATGCACAGTTATCTGAGTAAAATTCCATAGGTATTTTGGGGGATGGACTGAAGGAACCATTAATGTGTAAACTTATTAGACTTCCACAAGGGACTCAGCCATCTCCACTGTCGATGCATTGTTCTAATACCTGGCACAGGTTGAAAAACTAGGGTAGTTGACCATGCTCCGCCTCTTGATTTCTTCTGCTGGTAGAAACAGAGTTGCACCTTGTTGACTCCACTAGTATTTTTGCCCCTCAAGACATTGTGTTCTGTTAACCATCTCGATAACTCTCTGCAAGTCAGAGTCCCCTGGCTTCCTCTTGTCGAGTTTCACCAGCGTATGTTGGCTGGATCTTGCAATTGCTTTGGGATATAGGTCTTTTCCTCTCTTATCAGGCCTTTACTATACCCAGCTGCATTCTGTTGTGACTTAACCTTATTTATAGGTCCAATGTCCTAGTACCTGGGAAGGGAGGGGACGGCAGGTCCAGAGAGAGGTATCTGAAGGCTCATGGAGGAGAAGCCTCTGCTTCCTCTTCCAGAAGGGTCGGAGTGTTAATTCTTACTAGGGAGGGACTGGCCAGTGCTACAGGGTCAGAAAGTTCAAGGGAGTCTGTAAGGTCAAATCTTCAGAGCATCAACTCAGATGATTCCATCCAGGTGTCACAGTCTCAGAGTTTCCCAAATCAGCCCTAACCTTAATTTTGGTAATTACTGTCTAACATTACTAATATCTCTCTCTCTCTTGCTCCTCCAATCCTAAAAGACTGTCTAATATGTCAATGTTCACAAATAACTAGCCTTTTGTTGATCCTTTTTCTTTGCTTTTGGTTTATTGGTTTTTGTTCATTATCATTTTCTTCTTTTTAATAGTTTGCTTTTTCCCCTCTCGCTCTAATAAGCTAGCTTATTAATTTTCAATCTTTTTAATACATGCATTTAAGGTTTTAAATTTCCCTCCAAATAACAGTTTAGTTTGATTCACCAGTTGTGATGGTATTTTGTTTTTATTCAGTTCTAGATGTTTTATAATTTTAATTATTGAGTCTTCTTCTAACCCACAAATTATTTTTAAGCTTTGTTTTCTATCCCCAAATACTTGGAAATTTTGCTGATTTTTAAAATTTGCTGGTTTCTAATTTTAATGCATTGACGTCAGAGAATATGATGGATAAAATTTTTATTTTTTCAAGTACTTGTTGAGACTTTTATTTGTCATTATTATGAGGATATGTGGTCTACATTGGATGTTCTAAGTGCACCAATTGTTGGAGAATATACATTAGGTTATATTATAGGAAAGTTGAATGTGCTCTACCTCTTGATTTCTTCTGCTGGGAGAAGCTGAGTTGTACCCTGTTGACCCAATTATGTTATATTTGTTATGTGTGGTTTAAATTTACTAAAATAATCTTTTATGACTGTTCAATCAATTTATGAAAAAAATGTGTTAAAATTTGCTGCCCCCCAGTCCTGTCAATTTTTGCTCTTTATATTTTCCAAGACATGTATTTGGGTATCTGGGTTTAGGATTGCAGCTTCTTCCTGGTAATATTATCTCATTTTATGTGTGATAACTGTATTCACCTTATCCAATGCTTTAGCATAGTCCCTTGGGGGACTGGGAAAAAAGGAGAAAATATTAAACTTCCATGTCTGAGGAAGACCTGATATTCTAGCAAGCAGTGGGGACAACAATTCAGTAAAATGAGCCCTCAAACTTGGACCTTGCCCCTATGAAGTTTAATCCTGCAAAGGAGAGTAAAAGTCTACTGATAATTAGGCCTAAGGAACACCCCTGGAGAGCCTCTTTTGTTGCTCAGATGTGACCTCTCTCTCTAAGCCAACCTGTCAGGTAAAGTCACTGTCCTCCCCCCTACATGGGACATGACTCCTAGGGGTAGGCAAATCTCCCTGGAAACATGGGACCTGAGTCCTAGGAATGAGCTGGGACCTGGTATCATCAGAATGAGAAAGTATTTATGACCAAAAGGGGGAAGAAAGAAATGATTCAAAATAAAGTCTCATTGGCTGAAAGCTTTCAAACAGAGTTAAGAAGTTATCCTAGAAGCTATTCTTACACATTATATAGATATCCCTTTTTAGTTTATGGTGTATTGGAGTGGCTAGAGGGAAGTACCTGAAACTGTTGAACTGTTTTCCAGTAGCCTTGATTCTTGAAGAAGACTGCATAACTATATAGCCTTTACAGTGTGACTGTGGGATTATGAAAACCTTGTGTCTGATGCTCCTTTTATACAGGTATAAAAATTTTATCTTTTTTTCAGTGGGAAAAAAAGATAAAATTAAATAAATAATAGGGGGAGATAAAGGGTAAATTTGGGTAGACTGAAATACTGTGGGTCAATGAAAGGGACGAGTAAGGCGTTTGGGATGTATGAGTTCTATTTTTTTATTTCTTTTTCTGGAGTAATGCAAATGTTCTAAAAGTGGTCATCGTAAAAAATACACAACTATGTGATGATATTGTGAACCATTGATTGTATAATATGTGTAGATATTTCTCAATAAAATGTGTAGATATTTCTCAATAAAAAAATTTTTAAACAATATTGAGAGCTCTTTTTATTAAAATGCTAATTTAAAATCTTTAAATTACTAAAATTACTGCTATATTTTTATTCAGTTTTATCACTATTCATTTTTCTTTACCATGCTTTTTCTTTGCTTCCTTTTTTCCTCTTACTATTTATTCTATTTTTTCCTATTCTCATTCACAAGTTAGAACTTTCAGTGTTTACCCATGTGTGCCGGTTTGCAGCTGTTATATACTCCAGAAAACACCATGTTCTTTAATCTGTTCATGTGGGCACAGACCTATTGTGGGTTGGACCTTTTGACTAAGTTGCTTCAGTTGAGATTGACCAACCCAATTCCAGGTTGGTCTTAATCCTTTAGTGGAATCCTTTATGAGAGGATGAAAGACAGGAAAAGCCAGAGAGCTTAGAGAGTGACATCCAGAGACAGCTTAGAGAGAAATACCCAGAGAAGTTTGGAGAGAGTTTAGAGAGAGAAAAGCTCTGAGGAGATAAGAGAGGACCCACAGAGGATGTCACTGAAATCAGAAGATGAAAGCAATGGAACCTGGGAGCAAAGGACCAGCAGACACCAGCTGTGTCTTCCCCATGTAACAGAGCTGTCCCAGAGGCCAACAGCCTTTCATCAGAGTCCAAACATCATCCTGCTGATGTCTTAATTTGGACATTTTCATGGTCTATGAACTGTAATCGTAGGTAATAAATCCCCATTGTTAAAAGCCAATTCTTTTCTGGTATATGACAGTTCTAACCTAGCTTTTGAAGGGCTTGGGTCAGTGCAGTCCCAAGACCAAAGAACACATTTGGCACAGAATTAGACATGTTTTTATTAGAACTTACGAACAGGTAAAACATTTTCTCAGTGGGGAGCATCTGGAGAATATGAAAGCAGCACTCTGCAAAGGATGTGTGGAGAGGGGTGTAAGGGACAGGTTTTATGGGTTTAACAAGGGCGTTCCCTAGGGTATGAGAACAGAGTTTCAGCAGGGCCTCATGACACAGGGGGTTGGAGATTTGTTATCAACAGTGCTCAGGGGAGAAGAGTTTTAATGCTTTGCAAGGTAAATGGTTTTTGATACCATCTGGACATTCTTTCCTCCTTGAGGAGGTTGTTTGACCTCTCCTTCTGTCCCAGTCATGCAGGTTGCCAAATGTAGCAACGTACTTTCAATATGGAAGGGGAGCCTGGGCCATTGTTCTAGTTTGCTAGCTGCTGGAATGCAATATACCAGAAACAGAATGACTTTTAAAAAGGGGAATTTAATAAGTTGCTAATTTACAGTTCTAAGGCTGAGAAAATGTCCCAATTAAAGCAAGTCTATAGAAATGTCCAATCAAAGGCATCCAGGGAGAGATACCTTGGTTCAAGAAGGCCAATGAAGTTCAGGGTTTCTATCTCAAGTGAGAAGGCACATGGTGAACACAGTCAGGGTTTCTCTTTCATCTGGAAAGGCACATGGTGAACACCGTCAGGGTTCCTCTCTCATCTGGAAGGGCACATGGCTGAAATGGCATCAGCTGCTAGCTTCTTCTCCCGGCTTCTGGTTTCATGAAGCTCCTCGGGAGGCATTTTCCTTCTTCATCTCCAAAGGTTGCTGGCTCGTGGACTCTCTGTTTCATGGTGCTGCAGCATTCTCTGCTCTCTCTGAATCTGCCATTCTCCAAAATGTTTCCTCTTTCATAGGACTTCAGAAACTAGTCGAGACCCACCCAAATGGTTGGAGACATGCCTTTACCTAATCCGGCTTAACAACCACTCTTGATTAAATCACATCTTTGGGGAGATGATCTAATTACAGATTCAAACATACAGTATTGAATTGGGATTATTCTGCCTTTATGAAATGTGATTTAGATTAAAATATGGTTTTTCTAGGGGACATCCATCCTTTCAAACCAACCCAGCCATGGATGGCCACAATCCACCCCCACGCATCAGACGACACTGCCCATAGGTAGACATTGCATCCATGGTTTAAAATGGCATAAGAGACAACAGAACATAGGAAATCCCCAGGCAGAGATAACTTTACGAAGGCATGCTGCCATGGTCAAGGAAAGGAACTAAATCATTTAGACTAGGGATCTACTGATAATTAATCAATATCATGTATATGCTTTCGCATATAATTCAAAACTTGTAAAATATTGTTTGAATGATTAGGAGCATATACACAGAATTGTACATTAATTAAGTCACAGTTGTTGCCTTGTACTGCAGTGAGGGTATTGAAGGCCATTTTATTTTGTAAAACTACCTTTATAAGCTGTGTGTTTTCATGGTTTCTTCAGTTGGCAAGGATATAGGTATTTTGAAATTATTAAGTGCTTGGGCAATGTGATTGGCTAAAACTGCTATATATTTTTTTTAGCAGCTTTGACAGCTTCATTTGGTGCAAAAATGGCAAAAGGATAACTAAGGAGTGCATTTCATTTTATATTTAGTTTTAACCATTTCCTAATTACTTGGAGTAAATTGGGTAAATTGCCATATAAGGTAGTGAGGACACAGGGTGTCCCCATGTGCAACGTCCTGTCTAGTTATAGAGTAAATAGTGCCAAACATATTGTCTATATGTCCATAGCCATGCCTTAGGGAAAAGATATGTCCCATGTTGGTTGGAGATATTTTGCTAGTGGAAAAGACTATTGTTTTGTAAATTTGGTGGGCACCCATCCATATTATGAATTCCCTCAAGTTTTTCTATACAGACAGGAGCAACATACTTTACTGTTACAACTTTTGCTCTCAGCTACCTTAAACCATTAGATAAGGCATGCCCCAGTACTAGGTCAGGGCTTATTCATTTGTTCCTGTATAAGGGAGAAGATACAAACCCTAGTCTCATTAATGAGATTTTTCTCTAAGTTTTCCAATGTGTTGAATTCTGCCAGGCCAACAGGGTATTTCACACAGTTCGGTTTACAGTGGTCACAGTCCAAGGAAGGTTGGTAATGCCTGAAGATGGCAAGTCTGTACAAACTCAACACTGGGTTTGATTGTGGGCATAAGAGACTGCTGAAGCCCACTGTAGGAAGGTGTTTTCTAGGGCACTATGGGTGAAAAAAAAAAATGTTTATGGGGAGCAATAAGGGATAATTCTTGCTGATTTAATAATATACATGCTAGATTCCCATTGGTTGATAATAAGGTACCAAGCAGAGGGACATTATGGGGAAGTTTTAAATACCAGATAATTTCTCTCTGCAAATTTTGAGAATCCTTTACCATTACATCAATTGTTAATTTGGGCATAGGAAGGGTCTACAGAGTCAAGCATAAGGTTCCTGTGGGAATAGGAGGCCCTAGATTGGCAATAAAGATTTTAATAGGCATTTTCTGTATAAATTGAGGTTTTATTACAATAACAAAAGAAGCCAGCTGTTTTTCCTCCGAAGAACTTTAAATTTGTAACTAAATAAATCCCCTTTATAAAAGCCAGTCCATGTTCCAGCAGCATCAGCAAACTAAACCAGACTATAAAGTGGCAGGCCCTTTAATTGTATTCTCAATGACTGCATCGCTTTGCCATTAGAATTTCAAAAGGAGTAGTTGCAGCAGTCAGAGTCTTTGCATTCAAGCAAGTTAAGGCCTGATAGGATAGAGCCTTTTAATCCACTGCTGCAAGTACCTCTTATTATTTTATAGCTGTTCCTTTAACAAACCATTCGTTCTTTCAATAAGGTCTGCACCTATGGGATTGTAGGGATGATGGGACATCCACATGATGTCCTGATCCATGACCCAGGTTTAAGCTATTTGCCTAATGAAAGGGGTCCCCTGATCACTGTTTGTTCGTGTAGATATGCCACACAAAGCACTTACCCTTTTCAAACAGTGGATGGTGGCCCACTGGTTTGCCTTCTCCACCAGGAAAGCTAACAAAAGCCCTGTAGCCATGTCTATGGCAGTAAAAGCACACTTCACCTACTACGAGAGTGGAAGGGGACCAGTGTAATCTGCTTGCTACCAGATCACCAGGATTTGTGACCACCCAAGGTGTCCCATCTGGTGTAGTAGCCTACGTAGTCAATGCAGGAAGCATGAAGAGCACTTTTAGTGATGTCCACTAGCTGCTGGTGTGTGATTAGCAGCTGGAACTGCTGGACCAGATGCCACAGGGTTTGATACTCTCAGTGTCTGCTTTTCTGATGAAGCCATTCCACTGCTTCCCTGGTTCCAGCTGTTCTGCTACAAACTCCTGTGAGTACATTTGCTTTCACATTCCCAGGTAATGTGTTGGGAGTGTGGGCAGGGACATGATAGACAATTATCTTTTGTCATTGGCAGGCATCCCAAATGTTTTGCCACAATTCTTGTCCCCAGACGGGGCAACCTATGGCTGTGCATTGCTTCTGCTTCCAGATTGCTATCCAGGTCATAAGGCCTTTGTAAACAGCCAGCTGTCAGTACAAATAGTTAGCATGTCTCCTGGCTCATGCCAACTTATTGACTGCTTTGCATAGCGCCAGTATCCTATCATATAGTGTCAGTACTGGGTCGTACTGCCACAGTTGTCCAAGTGGGAGGCTGCCCACTAGTGGATCCATCAGTGTACTAAGCAGACTTGGGAATGGTACCTGTGCCTTCTATAATGGATGTTTTCCTTTGTTTTTTTTTTGTGGTGGACATTTTAATAGCAATTTCAGGTGCAGTAACTTTAGCTGTTAAATCTTCTATATAGGACATTGATTTGAGAATCTCATGCATTTTTGCACTCAGAGGGCTGATACTTAAAATGTTGTACTGTAGCAGGTAGACTTTCCATTTGGTTCATGTGATCAGTTGGGCAATGCCAGAGCATGGCTTAGAAGCTGTGTCAGTTATCCACCCCTCAATAGAGAAGACAGAATTTCAGCAGGGTCTCATGACACTAAAATGATTGGTAGATTTGTTATCAACAGTGATCATGAGAGGAGTTTTAATGCTTTATAAGATGGTTTGTGATACCACCTGTATGTTCTTTCCTCCTTGCGATGGTTGGTTGACCTTTACCTTCTGTTCAGGTCAGGTAGGCAGCTACAAGCTGCAACCTACTCTCAATATGGAGAGGAAGCCCAGGCCATGGGTCTCCACAATTGCATTTCAGCAGCTTTAAAAGCAAACTGAAACACCTTATAATTTCAAATATGTTTATCTGACTGAAGTCCAAATTTTAACTTTCATCTACCTTCTTCCCAAACGACTGCGATCTTCATAAAGCTTTAATTTCGAATCGCCCACACCACTACTTTCAAATTTTTTGTTGTCCAGCATATTAATTTTGAAAACAAGATATTATTTTTTATTGCTAAATGTTTGAAGTCAGGGCTTATTCAGATTTAAAAAGATATTTACTAAATTCTTTTTTTTTTTTTACATTCTGAGTTCAACATTCTCCTTGCTGAATTAAATGCTTTAATGGTTGTTCATCCAGGGTCCATGGGTAGGAAATGCAGTTTTCACCTGAAATTGACTTTATTTCACTTTTCATTATTGTTTGTCTGAGTATTCAATGTTAGTTTGACTTTTCTTTTCCCTTAGCACTTGGGGTTTGGCTATGCATTTTGGGGTGTGTGCTGCTCTCTCTTATGCAGCAGCCCTCCATGCCTGCAGTGACAGGGATGCCTACATTACTCCCAGGCTGCAGTGGGGCTGTAAGCAGAATTCTTTCTAATGCTTGATCTACTTTGAGTTGGGTTTTCTTTCCTTTCCCTTATAAAGCTGGCTTCATTTACCCATGTTTTAAGAAAGTGAGCAGGCTTTATGAAGTCTTTCTCAACAACACAACCCCAAGCCCAAATGGAACTAACTCTAATTAATTCCTCCTCTTTGTCCTGTTATGTCCTAGACTGACTTGAATTACATCACTGTCACACCTAAATTTACTCACTTTGTATGACTAGCTCCCACACTTTAGTGAAAGCATCCTGACAGCTTAATTGATGTTTATATCCCTAGCGCTTCACGGAGTGCTTAGAGCATAGTAAGTCCATAAACAATGTTTCTTGACTGAGAAAATAAATTGGTGGAAAAATCAAATATTTTCAGGGTGGGTAATATTAGACTTCTGAAACTCAACAGCAATTTGGATGTTTCTCAGACTTCCTTACTCAGGTAAATAAAGTAGAAAAAAATTGAGCTTTTGAGTATTGGCAACCATATTTAACCCCAAAAGAGAAATTCTTTGCAAGTTACCTAATAATAATAATAGCTGTAGTTGTAATAGTAGCATTGTACAACTATATGAGGAGCATTTACACTGTGCTCACATCTGATGTGCATCCTTAAATGGAGATACAGAATAACTCTCCTTGGAACTGATAAGGCTGGTAACAGATATGTCCCACCAGAAATACACAGTCAGATTCTGTTTTTACTTTTAAACAAGAACTCTGTATGTTTTAAACTTTGCTAACACCTATTAGAAACCAAGCTCTTTATTTTGCATGGTTGTGAACTTCATGTCTTTATCCCAAAATTTTATTGAAGAAAGTATTCTTAAAATTTCAAGGAAACCATGTTGATTTGGAAAATCCTATTTATGAAGGGGATGAGTTGGTTTATAATTAGAATTATCAACCACCTACATCTCCATATTATTGAAAGAACAACCTCGAGCAACATTGAACACAAACAGATATTAAATAGACCCTGTATAACACTCTTTTTTTTTTCTGATCCTTGCTTCAGAAACTGATTCTCATTAATTCACAACAAAAAATTAATAAAGGATATCCACTTGCAGCCAGGAAAAAGGACAAACTCATTCCACATAGTTGGCATATGGAAGGTTTGCTGACACTGCAGCTGGTCAGTTGCTCGCCACACAGGCTGCTGCTGTGGGAACTCCCATTGCTGCTGAGTCTGGGCTCTGAATCTAACCATCGCCAATGCCACCATCTGCTACTAGCCTGGATTTGTGCTGCCTCTACTTCTTGGAGTCACTAATTTCCAACTAAAATCTGGAAGCGGTGTTTCTGATCGATGGAGCCAAGGTCATATGCCTGTCTCCTAGCGACAAGTGACGGGAAATCAAGGATCTGATATTTTCAGCCTCTACACTACGAAACATGGTCCACCTTATAAAGCAGGGCGCTCATGAACTATAAGAAGGGAGCTTTAGATGCTGGACAGAAGAATAAATGATGAATGCCCTCTAGAGTGTATCTCCAGCAAAATTTTAAAAGAAACTATCTTTGCTCTAAATTCTGTGAAATTATAGTCTCCCATATACCTTTCCTCAAAATCTGGAGTTTGCCCTGCCTTTACTTCAAAGACACAATCCTTGATGGCTTTTTTCTGTCTGGTTCTAGATATACATAAAAAAAAATAAATAAACCAATGCCACTATTTGCCACTTCAGAAGGTTCTGGAAAACAGCACCCAGCTACTCCTATGTGATGCAGGAACCATATCTACTTGCTCAACTATTCTTATCCTAGCATCTGTTCCAAAGTTAGTTTCAATAAATATATGCTGAGTGGTTTGGGGGAATTCTTTTCTTCTTTTCTAATTAGGTCACTACACCAGGCTCTGGGAAACTCAACTCTCCCTGGTTCCCTAGGCCTTGCTCAAGGAATGCACAGAAGTGTTCCACCATATGCCAAATTTCATGGATTGGCAGTGATTACCCAGGGAGCTATGTTCAGAAGAATTTTTGTGGACATATTCAGACTGATGAGTAAGGAATATCTTGATTGATTAATGCCTGCTCTGGGAGACAAATGGAAGTATGTTGGCATATGTTTTGAGTGTCTGTTATTCCTGGAATTTAACTTTTAAATTTTTAACTATTTTTAGGTTTGTAGAAGCAATGGGGTTTCTTCAAAAGATATCTCCTAGAAAATAATGAAAAAAAAAAAAAACTAAAGGAAGAGGGGTGCAAGGACCGTTTAGTGGGTAGAATTCCTGCCTGCCTTGTGGGGGACCTGGGTTCCAGCCCATGACCTTCTCCAAAACAAACAAGCAAACAAACAAACGAAAAACCAAACAAAAACAAAAATTCAACAAATGTGCTGCAATAAGGGGATACTCACATGGAGAAAGAATGAAATGTGACCCCTGCCATACAGTATACAAAGAAAAAAAAAGTTGATGGAGTGAAGACACTATCAAAACATGAGAAAACAAGCAAAACAAAAAACTAAAGGAAGAGCCAATATGAATTCATGAACTAAGTGTCTTCCGATAGAGAGTCCCTATGCTAATGTAACTAACGTCGGCTGCATCTGAACTTGGAGGGCAGATGACCAGACCCAGCACACTAAGATAATTTTTCAATCATATGGGTGAGACACTTGACAAAGCCACTTAGAAATCATTCAACCTTAGCTTCCAGGGTGGGGCTATGATAGATCATCTTATTGCATCCGTTATGTGGCAGGTTGAAAAGAAAAAGAAATCAAGCAAGGGGAAAGAGCAGGGATTTTGAAGAAATTCATTAGAAGAAGGGGTAAAGAAGGGCAGAAATGGCAAGCCCTAAGAGAGCCAATAGTGAGAGAGCCAAGCCATGAACTAGGCTGTGGCTAATGCTTCCCACTGAGAGGTGATTCTTAACTCAGAACAGTTAGGAACACCAAGTGGTGCTGAGTAGGGATGGAGGGAACATCTCATTTTGTCAGATTGCTGGAGGGTGTCTAATAAGAAACAACGTATAAAAAAGAAGAAAGCCTCTTCAGTTTCCCCGGATGCTCAATTTGCAGAAAAGCATTTCACTTCTTTTCTCCAACACATACAAAATATCTGTAGACTTTTACACTAGTACACAAAAGTTTTATCTGTGACCCTACTGGTAACTGATGACTATAGTAATGATAGCTAATGTTTATAAACACTGTTAATGTGCATGATATAGAGTCAAAATTTCACATATTAATATTTGTAGGAAAAAAGTGGCATGGGTACTATAGTGCTTTCAAAATTGTTTTCTAAATTTAAAATGAGAAAATGTATCTAATTTAGCTCTGCCTCCTATTTAAAACATAGTCACAGAAAATGGCTCATATAATTTCATAATTTATATTTTAGGAAAGTAAACAGAGCAATTTTTGTTTTGCCCGTTTTTACAGCTGAGAATATTGAGCTTCATTTTTACAAAATAAAAAATGTATTTATTTTGTTATGAGACCACATATCTAGAAAGTGGCAGGGTAGTTCTAAAACTCAGGTCTTCTTACTTTGAAACACTGGGTAATAAACCGTGAAAGGAACATACCTTTGGCTGGGCTTTGTCATTTGTAAATTGAACAGTTTTCTGTATGGTAAAAGTAGAAGGAGTTTAGAATAAGATGACCTACTCCTTCCTAAAACTATATGCTTTTACTCACATTAAATACTAATTAATTTATTAATTTAACAAATAGCAACTGCTAACTAAAGTGCCAGAGAAAAATTATACAAATAGCATTTAGGATTTGAAAAATATTTCAAATCCCTTCTTTTTATTTCAAATCCCTTCTTTTACAGCTGAGGATACAAACCCAAAATGTCAGCTTATTTAATGTTACACTGTTTGCTAATATTAGAGTCTAGAAAGCTGAGGCTTTCCACAGGTGTCTGCATCCATTCCAGGTATACTTTATTTATAGAAAAAAAAAACTTAGTTTTATCCATCAGGTCAAGGAAGATCTTAATATAGTCCGAAAGAACATTGTTAAGAATGTTCTAAGATTGAAATGGTAAAGAATGCATGAGTGCATGCATGATATAGAGGTAAATATAGAGATATGGCTATGGATACAGATACAAATATGGACATGATGTGGATATGAATAGCAATGTGAAACTGAGTTAAGGAGGACTCAGAGATAGTTTGGTCAATGCATTACTAGCAGTTATGCCTCAAGCACTCTAGAAAAAATGCAGAGGAAAATTAGTTTGACACTCCATTTTGCTGATGAATAGTTATGAGTGGCCAGCAGATGCCACTGTTGTCAGTTGTAAGTATTTTTCAAGTTCAAATAGAGAAGATGAATCATTACCAAAAAAAAGAACACCAAAAACAGGGTAAGTAAAATTTAACAAAAGTAATTCTGTTATCTTAAGAAAAAGTGATGAAAGGGATGCATCACTGGATCTCATTGTTTACTTTTAATCTGATTAGATACCTGGCAACTAAAAGATATGAACTAAATCATTAGAAAAAAATAAGAGAGAAAACAGCATGTGCTTTATGTTGGAAAATAAAAAGATTTTTAAAAAATTACATGTTGATGCCATGACAAATGTTGGGTTTTTTTTTTGGGGGGGGGGCGGGTGCATGGTCCAGGAATCGAGCCTGGGTCTGTCGCATGAAAGGCGAGCATTCTACCACTGAAACACCCATGCACCCTGCTGGTTATTTTTTTTTCCTGTTGAATATTTTTAATAGCTGAAATACATCCTATCCTGATGAGTGACATCAAAGAAGAATAAAATACCCATTGTGTCTCTTTGTTGTTATTATTGGGGTGTCATAAAACAGTTTTGTATTTATCAAACATGCACTCAAGTGTCCATAAGTTGTTACCGCAATTTATTACAATTCTATTACTATTATTTGTTTCCATCAATAAGTAAAATAATATATATTAAATTAGACTTAAATACCTGATTCCTTGAGAAACATAATATGTATAGTGGCTATTGTCCTAAGTCCAGTCTCATTAATTACACTGAGGGACTAATAAACGTAGCTGAACTCTCCAGAGACACGCATATATTCCCAAACATTTTTCTGGAATGCCTCTACAACCATTTTTTTGTTTAATCAACAATTTCATCAAATATCCAGAAATCATAGTTTGAATACTTTTCTTTTTCATACATTTTCATGTAGTATTGAATTCCAGAGTATGTTAATTTATTCATAATAAAATATTCAACGTATATAGCATGGTAGGCACTTTGGTAGTTACTGTGAGGGATTTAGAAAAATACAAAATTTCTGCCTTTGAGGGAAGCTCAGGAATCACAGGGTATAGTAGCACAGGTAAAGTGGTAGGAGAGGCTCTATGTCTGCAGATCTGCACTAAGCTAAAATGTTTCTATAATTTCACAAACTCATCTGAAAAATGGTGAATCCTCATTGGGTTACTGTAAGGATTAAATGAGATAAGGATGTAAAGTACCTCTCTCAATGCCTGGCACATAGTAGTAAGTGAACAAATGCTACGTTTTACTCTGGAGCTGTTACGAGGACACCCTAGTTGAATAGTCGACACCCTATTCACAGAAAAAGTAGAGCAAATAAGTAACATAAGAGAAAAGGAATAAAAGAAATTAGAAATTAGAAATGAGATTCCAGACAGAATAGTCAAAGAAGGATATGTATGGGGAGGAGGTGGCACTGAACTAATGCTTAAGAGCATTTTAAGTATTAAAGTGCAAAATTGTGGGAAATTTTTATTTAAGGTGGAAGAAGAATGGGATATGAGATCTTAAGAATCCATAAAGAAGCCATAAAATATGGTACCCAACCCCATCATCACCCCTACCACTACCATATCCAAAACTGTGTGTTTCAAACACTATTTAGAAATTAAGTGGTTAAATAAATGTATTCATGGATTGGAAGAGTCAACATAGTAAAAACATCAATTAGCTCCAAAGGTTTACTGCAATTCCTATCAATATCTCAGCAAGAATTTTTGCAGATATGGACAAGAGAATTTTTAAATTTATATGGAAAATCAATGTCACTAGTATAGCTACAGCTGTTTTGAAAAAGAAAACTAAAGGTGGAAGAACTACTCTACCCAATTTCAACTACAGTAATAACACTGTGTGGTATTGGGAGAGAGAGAGAGAAACATAGAACAAAGGAAAAGAATAGGGGATCCAGAAACAAACAAACACAAATAGGCCTAACTGATTTTTGACAAACATGCAAAATAACATTAAACAATAAACAAATAAGTAATAATGATCTTTTCAACCACAGGTACAAGAAAAATTGGACATCCATAGGTAAAAATACAGGAACCTTGATTTAGACACACCTTATAGAAAAATTATTTCAAAATGGATTGCAAACTTAAATGTAGAATGAAAAACGACAAAACGTTCAGAAAACAATATAGAAATTAAGGGGTTAAAGCAACACAAAATTAAAACTTTGTATGGAGCTAGAGAAGCCTTGATAAACTGAATTCCAGAGATAAACAGCCCATCATACATCACAGGCGAACAGAGAGCTCTGGCAGCTTCAGCACAAGCCTAGCAAACGCACAATGATTTTGAGGAGATAAAAGGAATTAATCAGGCCTTGTATTAGAGTGTGGACCGAGGGATGGCTTAGAGTGTGCATGAGCCACAAATGCAAGAACACATCGTGTTCCCAGAAATCATCTAACACCTCCCTCCTCAATTTTGCCAGGAATGCAGCAGTGGAGAGGGGCAGGGCTGAGAAGCAGATAGAAAGATCCTTAAAGTGCTGGAAAAAGATCTCTGTCAAGCTAGTATACTTTATCTAGCAACATTACTCTTCAAAAATTAAGTCAAGAGAATTTTCATGACTTGGCGCTTGAGATCTAGACACCACAAAAAGTAGAATTCAGGTAAAAAAGAATTAAACACAAACAAGGAGGACCCTTTATTATTCTAAAAGCCACAATTTATAATGAAGAGTCGACAGTTACAGGTATTCCCTGTACACCAAATAACACAGCAAGCATATATATAAATAAAGCAGAAACTACCAGAGACACAAGGGAAAGTAGATTTAAAATTAAAACCACTAATATAAGAGACTTTAATACTAATCCCAGTATGAGACAGGTCAAATGGGTAAAATCTATTAAGGATTTAGAAGACTTAAGTAACATAATCAATAAATCATAAAACAACCATTAAGTGAAAGGAGAAATACAAAGAGAAATCATAGAACGTATGAAAAAATGATAATGAAAACAGCCCAGTATTTTTGGGATACAACGATCCGAGGATAATGCCTCACTTTACAGACCTTTACCAAACAAATTAAAGAATAAATATAAATTAAGTAAAATGCCTGCTCATGAGACCAAACTGATAATAAATAGTTGAATGAATGAAAGAATAGGAGAAAGATGGCTCTCTCTATGTTAAAATGTTTATAGTAAAGAGCAGAATGTTTTCTTACAATAGAACATGGAGATGGGGTGGAATTGGAAAAATCACCATTTTGTAACCAAAATAGTAAATATTCATTTATGCAAGATTTGTCTTTTAATTCTATATCTAGGGAAGAAAGTTTAATTCGGAGTAGAATATGTTCGTCTTAAAGTATCTTCCACAGATTGCTTATTTGCTGCAAAGGGGAAAATAATAACTCTACAGGAGCAAAATCTGACGGCTCTTTGGCTAAGTAATCACCTTAATATCAGCAGAGAAAGTAGGCTTAATATCATATGCCTCTGGATGTGATACCCTGGGAAGTAATTTCCTGGCAAAGGAAGGACAACTTGGATATAATCATGAGAAAACATCAGAAAAACCCGATTTTTTTTTTAGAAAGTAACAGTCTATATTCTTAAAAAATGTCTATGTCAAGAAGCAGAAATAAAAACTGAGAAACTGTTCCAGGGATATAAACAACTAAATGCAATACATGATCCTGGACTGAATCTTATACTAGAGTTTGAGAAAAGGGCAACAAAAGCTATTACTTGGAACAATTATGAAATTTGAGTATAGATTGTAGATAAAACATCACATTGATGTGAAATTTTCTGAAATTGATAACTATCATGGTTATGTAAAAAAAATTTTCTTAGAAAATATATATCAAAGTATTAAGGAGTAATAAGTCATAAGATAATCAGCTTACTCTCAACTTGTTAAGAAAAAATAAATTGTGTGTGGGTGTGTGTATATCTGTATCTACATATCTACATATAAAGGAGAGAAAATGAGAAAGCAAATGTAGCAAAGTGTTAAAACTTGGCAAATTTCAATCACAGTCATATGATAGCTATTTGTATTATTCTTGCAATTTTTTCTAATTTGAAATTATGTCAACACATATAGATGAATTTTTTAAAAATTAAGATGAAATAAGAACATTTAGATAAGTGAAAGCTGAGAAAATTTGTGCCTGTAGTTTCACACTATAAGAGATTCTGGTGGAAGGTTTTCAAGATGAAGGAAGGTATAAATAGAAACTCAGATCTATTTTTTTATGCAAAAGTCTTTATTTTAATGTTTTTAAAAAAGAACTATTTATTCCAACAGCTTTGGTAGGCTCAGCTACGCAATAAGTCACATACACACTCAGGTACGTGGGAGGTTATTGCACAGCTCTTTAACTGATCAATTTAGGAAGAAATAAAGAGAGCAATAGTAATGAATATATGGATAAATATGAAATACAAATTTATATTTTCTGTAAAAGGCACCTCACTAAAGCAAAAATTGTAAGAATGTATATGGGGTTTATAATGTTCAAGGTAAACTATGATATGCTAAGGATATATCCTGTAACTGCTAGAACAAACATTAAAAAAAGGGGGAGATATATATATATATAAAGAAAACATAAAATTGAATACATAAATAATTAATTAATCCAAAAGAAGGCAGAAAAGGAGGAATAGTGGAAGAAATAATATATGGAACAAGTAGAAGACAAATAACTAGTAGACATAAATTCCACCATAGTAACAATTACATTAAATGTAAATGGCCTTAAATTTTTCAAGAAAATGAAAGATTATCAGGCTGAATATAAAAATGAAAAAAAAGGGAACAGTTATTTTCTATTTACATGAGATAAATTTTAAATATAAGGACATACATCAGCTAAAAATAAAAGAAATATACCATGCAAACACTAATCAAAAGAAAGCTGATGCAGCCATGTCAATGCCAGACAACATAAACTTTATGCAACAAATATTACTAGAGAAATAGGAACATTCATGACTATAAGAGGGTCATGTTGTAAAAAAACACAACAATTAAAAATATGTGCAGACTTAATAACAGAGCTTCTAAATTCATGAAGAAAACTTGGCAGAACTAAAGGGGAAAATAGACAAATCCATAGTTACAGCTGTAGACATTAACACTCCTCTCTCAACGATCAATAATAAAAGTAGAAAAAAATCAGTGAGGATATAGAAAAGGTTTAGACAATGTAATAAACTGACTTGACCTAATTTATTGTATAGAAAACTACAAACAATTACTGCAGTATACACATTTTTTCCAAATGCCATGTAATATGTAACCAGATAGATGATATGCTATACCATAAAAGTCATTGCATTTCATGAAATTTTCTCTTTTTGTGTATCAAATTCTATTAAGAAATCAAATGGATGAGAACTCAAAATATGAAATGTGTTTGTCAATTAGGAGTATATTTGTGATTTTAGTGAAGCAATATTGATGGAATGTTGTCATTTTAATGGACAAAAGCCTAAATGCAAGATAAGAATGAAGAGACCATGGGGATAAATGATTCTCTCAGGAAGTTGGACAGCAAGCGAAGAAGAGAGAGGGACCAGTGATTAGAAAAAAGGGAGGTTTTTGTTTATTTGTTTTAAAAATAGGAGTGAGGTAAGCATGCTTTTAGAATGAAGAAAAGGAGCTAGTGGAGGGAGAAAGGAAAGGAACAGTGTTATAGTTTGCTGAGCTGCTCAAAGCAGATATCATACAATGCATTGGCTTTACAAGAGAATTTATTAGCTCACAAATTCACAGTTTCAAAGCTGTGAAAATGTCCAAACCTAGGCATCATCAAGACTATACTTTCTTCTTGAAGATCAACTGCCAGAGATGCTGGACTCCTCTGTGTCACACGGCAAGGTACACGGTGGTATCTACTGGTCCCTCCTCTTCCTCCTTGATTTCAGCTTCTTGCTTCTGTGGCTTTCTCTTGCTTTGTCTGAATTTCATTCTTTATTAAAAGACTCCAGTAAGAGGATTAAGATCCACCCTGAATGAGCTGGTCACACTTTAAATAGCCTCATCAAAAGATTCTACTTATAGGGCAGGCAATGGTGGCTCAGTGGCAGAGTTCTTGCCTGCCATGCCAGAGATCCGGGTTCAATTCCTGGAGACTGCCCATGCCAAAAATAAAAAAAAAGATTCTACTTATAATGGGTGCACATCCATAGGAATGGATTGAAGAATATACTTTACTGGGTACATACAGCTTCAAACCACCACATAATCTATGGAAAAGGTCCTGGAGAATTCAGTTTGGAAGGAAATCAAGAGCAGAAGTTACGGGATTCGTCTTGGACATGAGGGACATTTTTCTGCTTGAAAATTTGAGTACAAATCATAAATTAAATAAATGCAGGTGGCAATTCATCTATAAAAGTTAACGCAGGAACAACTATACAATGCATATTAATTATAAAGTGTAAACAAGTATATGCTGTATATTAATACTTGCAATTAATTTAAAGCACAATACTAAAGTACACCTTTTGACAAGAGATCTCAAATGTTTATAATTACATTTACATAAAACTGCTTTACTCCTGCAGAAAAAGAAAAGAGGCAGGAAATTGAAAGAATTCGTTTCTAGTGCTCTCCTTTCTCTGTAAAATAGAAAAATATTATCTACTTAGAATTTGGGAGGTGGAATGGAGACAATATTTAAGCAAAGCAGCAACCTTTGAAATAGTTTTTGTAAGGAAAAAAGAAAGGGAATTTACAATGTGGGTCCCAAACTGTGAGCTCAAATATTTCTTATTTTTACTCTGATTATAACTTTTAACATCCTTACTTTAAAAGAATAAAAGAATCCCAGTACAAAAACTGACGAAAGACAATGAACAAGCAATTCTCAGAAAAAGAAACCTAAAGGTAAAAAAAAAAAAAGAAAAGAATCCTCATCCAATCTAGTAATCAGATAAATATAATTTTAAACAATGTTGTACCTCATCAATTCAGCTAAAAATTTCAAATGCCATTGAGGATGTGGAGAAAATAAAATTTTTATACCCTGCCATCAATTTAACCACTTTGGAGAATATTTTGGCAAATTCTTGGAAGGTTAAAAATGGATGGGTAGAGGGTGGTGCAACTGCGGCTCCTTGGTGGAATTCTCACCTGTTATACCAGAGACTCCGGTTCAATCCCCAGAGCCCGCCCATGTGAAAAAAAAGGTTCTCCAGAGGTCCGAGGGATGATGGATTAAAAGAAAAAAAAATGGTGGGGTAGAACATTATTGTTCACAGGGCCCACTATCTCCTTTGGGAGAGGATTGTTAATTCCCTACCCATTTCCATGTGTCCCACCACCTGTCCGGTAGGCGGAGTGCATCTCCCCGCCCCGTAGGTGGAGTATATCCCCCTGCCCCATTGACTAGGACTCTGGTCTCTGATTTGGTTTGGCTAATAGAATATGAGTAGATGTGGATACCCCTCTAAGAACAGAAGTTTTCAGTGGCATTGCAAGTTTCTAGCAGCGCTCCCACCCATAGGACCTCTGTCACCAGAAGATTGTACAATCATGAAGGAGCCGTTTTCATCCTGTTAATTGTCTGTAGCTGCCAACTCTCAGGTACCAATGCAAAATCTGAGTGAGAAATAAATATTTGTTATTGCAAGCCACCAAGCATTTGAAGTTATTTGACAGGCAGCTTAAATCCTCTAATTAGTAGGTATTAGTGCACTGATATGAGAATATTTACATTCTTCCCCTAATTGAATGAGAATAAATGCAATATTTGAATGAAAGAAAGTTTTAGAGGGCAGTGTGATGGTGGCTCAGTGGCAGAGTTCTCACCTGCCATGCCTGAGACCCAGGTTAGATTCCTGGTGCCTGCCCATGTAAAAAAAAAAAAAAAGTTTTAGAATTTCTGAAATGTTTTAGAGTTACAGATGTTTATTTATGAAGTGCTCTTTTTTTTTAACATGTAAGGAAAATGAAAACAAAGTGCTAATGAATCACACAAATATGTTTATTATTTGAATGTCTATACATCATACAATTTTAATTATAAATGAAAACATTTTTTGAAAATGTTACACATTTCATATTAATGTTCACAACTGGTTTAAGGCACATAGTGCAGAATACTTCTTTTCTGATACAGAGATCCCCAAATGTTTATCTAACCACATTGGCACAAAACTGCTTTAGTACCTGATATGGTACAATATATCCCTAATAAATGCTTTGAGAAAAAAAAAAACAACTTTGTGGGTAAAATTAGTACATTACTATATACTGCCAAAAATTCAGGTATTCTTTTTGGTTTATAGAGATGGTCCATAGAAAAATATTATTTCTCTAACAGTCTTTAAAAATCTCATTATTATATAATGCACAATTAAATTATCCACATGGAAAAAAATCACTTATTACCTGAGAATTTGTCCATCAGTAGTTAATTTTATACTGTCCCTTATGTTCTGGTTTGAGAAACTTCAGACACACTTGAACATCCTTAATAAAAGTTTTCCATATCTAAACATAATCTTATGTTTACCAATATAGGCTCTTCAAAATTTCAAAGAATTTTCACTTCTCTATTTTACTGATAAAATAACATTACATAAATTTGAACAAATAGACTTTTTAGGAGTAGTTATATACACATTATACACAAAACAAGAGTTATAAAGGCATAATAGAATATAAACATTATAGAAACATGTTGCTCTTAAAATAAGTACAATAAAATTAGAGGTAGGTTTTTAAAAATCAAATTCCAAGGTATCATATCTTCTGTATCACACCCACAAAATTTTATATTTAGTATTTTAACCCAAGCATGGATATTTAAAACAAAATTTGTGCCATATCTTTTAGGACTGTCATTTTAATTGGAACACCATAGTCCACAACTAAAAATTAAAGGGAAAAAAAACACAAGGTATCTAAACTGTATCAGTAGAAAGTATAATGGCTATGTGCTTTTTGATGTGGCTATTAATTTGCTATTCACCTGACAGATACAATAATGTTTATAGTAGTTTTGAATAAATTTATTTTCCTTATTTGTGCTACCTCCATTTTAATAGGAAGTAGAATAAACTTTTTGTTGTGCATTAAGACACTTAGCAGAAATTTCCATTTGTGGTTATAGGTATAATGTAATGGTGGTCTGGTCCAAACTGTTAACAGCAATATTATCTGGGTATAACTCATTCAAACGTCCCTGTAGACTTTACCATAAATTATCATGTTCTTCCTAAGAGACCCTTATGGGAGTCATATATAGGTTAAACTTATTGTGAAGGCCTTGAACAAACTTAACAGTGATTTGAGTCCCTGATAAGCACCCTGAAAACAAAGGCAGAGACATTTTGGACATGGAACTCTTAGGAAGAGAAGAGTGAAGGAGGAAAGAGCACCAGTTTTCTGTATGTTCCAGTGAATATCTCCTCGTTGGGGCATACTTCCCACTTATGAACGCTCATATTACTTGAATTGGAAGACCAGTAGTCATATGCGGAACACATTTTCCACAGAACCCTCCACATCTGCCATAGACTTTGGTTCCATCCTGAAAATATGAAGAGGTAGAAATATAGGAGAATCCAACACAAGCTGGCATCTGCATGCACAAGATAGAAAAAGCAAATGCTTTGAATCATGTGACTGAAATCATTAGCCTAGGTTTCCTATAACAATTGCACTTGAGGTAAAAAAAAAAAAAAATCATTTCAGGGTTATTTCAAAATAGTGGTCATTCCCAAGTTAAAAGAGACTTAACCTGAGATTCTTATTAGTTACTTGACGATTGTACACCACATGAAAACTTAAGCAATTCATCTCAATCCACATATTTTTCATCAATGTATCTATTTGGTCAGTGAGCTTATTAAAAATTCTCCAAATTTGTTGTCCAATATTTACATTATTTTATATAAGATTCTCTTAGAAAAAATAAAAGAAAGATGTTACATAAACTTGACCTTCACTATATACAACTCATCTTTTACCCCATTTACTCCAAATATCTGATAGAATCGTTAACAATACACTCTGAGGAAAAGTATGGAAGAAGGTAGTACATGGGAGAAAAAAAATGTTAAATAGGCTGAAAGTAATTATAACTGGGAAAAGACCAAAGAGGATTGTTCCCTAAGCAGAAAAGTTCACTGAGTAGCAGTGAGCAGAGGTGAGGTGCATAGGAAAGGGCATGGTGGATGTCCTCTATGGATTTCCTTCCATCTTTAGGTCCAAAACTCAAAAGACTGTGAAGACATTTTTATAGGATGACACAAAAATAGGTTGAACTCCCATTGTCTCTGGAGAACGTAATATATATTTGTTTAATCCATGGAAGAAGGGTAGAGAAGAATACTGGGTTGCCAGAACGTTTTGAGATTGAAGAATTTTTGAGATCAGGGCTTTTCAAGTTGGCTTTGCTTTCAGAAGCCTTTTTAACTCTAGAGAATCTTAGTAAACAGAGAAAAAGTGAAATGGCAGTAAAAGTACAATTTTATATAATTCCGTATTTCCAAAACCGATTAAGAAAAAACTTAATCTTGTTTAAATTTACTGGTTAATGAAAATATCTTTGTATTTCCACAAGTATATTTTGGTTTCATGGGTCTCAGTTTCATACCTGGCAGCAGATTTCAAGAAATATTTTCACGTACTATATTTCTGACTGAGGTAGAAATCTTAATTAGATAAATAAATGAACAATATTTAGAATTGAAGCTAAATAGAAAGAAAACCAAATTATTTTGCTTAATATTCATATTTACTGGTGACCTCACTCAGAGTCAGTCTTTACATTTAAGCATAGAAATCTAAAGGCTATATAAATAAGGTTAATATATCAGATTCTTCTGCATTTATACCTGTCCAGAAGATATTTCAACAGATTATTTCCATTCTTCTTCCAAAAAAGACTAAACTTACATACGCTAAAAAAATTTTTAAAAATAAGTAACTGTTCTTTGTGAAAGCCTATTAGCTTACCTGTATAACAAAATTTAGTATTCTTTAATTATGTTAAACTTCATTTACAAATAAAGATCATATAATAGTAGTATAACTTTTATCAAAAGAAAGAGAGGGCCTGGAATGCTGATGGTGTTGATTTATATGCAATAGAGGTGAAAGCCTGGATCAAGATTTACTAGGGAAGAGCTATGGTCTCTAAGACACAATAAATGTAAATAACAGCAGTCATTCCATAAAGTGCACATTTTAGTACATGGCAACAAATTAAAAATGGATTCTACTGTGGACAATGCATGTGCTATAGCTAAGAGCCAAATAATAATGTTATCTAGACAAAGACAAACAGAAGAAAACATGAGAACAACCATAAATAATAATAGTCCTAATGCCTGAAGAAACTTTGAAGGATATCTGTTAAATGAAAAATAGATCCAATATCATCACCATTGCTACACTGAAGAGCGAGGTTAATAAACCAAAAATTTACTCCTCATTTTGAACGAGGAGTGTTTATAGGTTTACCTAGAAACCTTGAATAATTAAATTGTAGCTAAAAACACTACGTCTTTCTGAAGTACCTGCATTTGCAGGCATTAGCTCCTAACTTGAGCTGGATAGTTGGTATAACCCCTGAATTTGGTACCTCATCTTCATATATCTGTAGCCTCCATATGCATTTGCATGTATATAAAATCTGCCTATGCACATTAATCAAAAGGGAATAATTTTCACAATTTCATAATAAATTAATGCTCTGCCTCAACTCTTGAGCCATGAATTTCATATAACATCACACTTTAAGGTAGAGGATATTTAATGTAAGTTCACAGCACAGAAGTATTTCAAACAGACTTTTTTGGTTCAGCAGAACTTACTTGTGATCTGTGTATAATTACAGAGGCATAACTCCCCTGAGCAAGCCATTTTGCTGTGCTGGATATCTTCATCCCAGTTCCTGCCAAATTGATGCTGAACTGTCCCTGGATAGTAAACAAAACAGAAAAAAAAAGAGAGAGAGAGAAAGATGGAATTCATAAAATATTTAACAAAGTTCTTGGCTGAAAACATCAAAATATGAATTATATAAAGAAGGACTCAATTATTTTTCATGGGTCTTCCTTTATAAATCAAGCAATATTGTTCTAACCTTACCCTAAAGAAAATGAACTGGCTAAAATTTTAAAAAATTGATTACAAAGAAGTCTTCTCAACTACAAGAGTCAATTAAGGAATTAATACTGCACAATATTATTTGTGCCAAAGTGACTCTGACTGACCCTGGGGCTCTAAAACTCACTAGAGGAAGAGGGAAGCAATAGGGAAGTCATAAAGAAGGGGTTCTCATAGGGGCTGACACCTGCCAGGCTTTAACATCTCTCCAGTTTTGGTGTTTGACTCCTCATGGGAAATAGCCTCAATAAATTACTCATTGTTCACATTTTAAAAAAACTTCTGCTCTCTAGCTGCCTATTTTGCCCAACTACTATCTCCTCTTTAAGAATTTAGGGTGAATATGGATTTGCGGTACCACACAACTTACACATACTATGGTGTGTGGGCCTCTTCCTGGCTTTATGTCAAGTATAAGGACCCTTTTATGTCAAAATATTTCAGACTATCTGTGTAAATAATTAAACTTTAAATGTATATTGACTGAGAAAATGGGTAAAATCTATATCACATTGAAATCATCTTACAGAAAAGAATTGCACACTGAAAAACAGAAGTAAGCCTACTGGCAATACTCAAAGTACAGATTGCAAGGAATAGTTAGGCCTTCTATTTTTCTTTTTTGTATGCTGTATGGTGGGGTCACATTTCATTCTTTTTCCATGTGAGTATCCCATTAATGCAGCACCACTTGTCGAATTTTTGTTTGTTTGTTTGCACCCCCTTAGTTAGGCCTTCTTAGATCACATCACAATATTCCAGCGCTCTAACATTCATAAACCTTGAGCAAGACTGTGATGAAACACTGGAGGTTATGTTACATGAATTTAAATATTATCTTTTCACAAAGCAAATACTAAATAGACTTCAAATATATATATTTAATATGAATTATTACTATTGCTAAAAACAATTAGATATCAATTTATTTTATTAACTTTGATTTCTTACAATCTTATATTACATTATTGTATTTCTGTTTTAGAAGCAAAATAAGTATTCAATCACATATATAATACAAGGAAAATATGTGGAGGATTTTCCAAAGCATAAATATTTAGTTTTAGATAAATTCCAAAGAAAATTTCTTATACTGTCCAACATCACTTGGTTAGAATATGACCCGCATGCTTGCATCATTGCTGTATCCTAGAGCCTAGAACAGGGCCTAGTTACTCAATAAGTAGTTTTAAATGGATGAAATAGGTACAACATTACAAATATTAAATTGTAGTCTTTAAATGCAAATACATAAATGCACATAAAAAGCCCTCGGACTCCATCATAATGGTCCATTAAGTCTGGACCACTAGTATTTTATTTCGGTGAATATTTGAATGAGAACTAACTCTTAAGATATAAGTTATTATTTGATACTTAATCAATATGATGCAAGTATTTCACAGGAGACCTTTATCCTACATTCTTGCCCAAATAAGGTGCTCATCAAATGAAATTCCACAAAAATGGAAATACCATATATTTTGTTATATAGGTTTCCTCTGACCAGCCATTAATTGAATGCATTCAGGGCTTTTACAATCTTATACTGTTATTCTATTATTCCATGCATTTTCTACCTCCCTGTGCAATACGGTTTGAATGCATTCAAATATATTCACATTGGAAGTGAAAGGAAAGAATCAAATTATATTCTGAGAGATTTAGATGGTTATTAACACAATCACTTGGGTCTGGAAATATCTATTGCTCCGTTTCTCTGGACTAATTTTCATGAGTTTTCTTCTGTTCTTAGCACTTGTTTAAAAATCTGCAGATACAATCTCAAAAAAAATGATAAAACAATTCATTGGAAATTTAGGATGATGTCAGTAAAGGTAAAACTACATTTCACTCATTTGTTCAAAATTAATTGAGTGGCAGACATGGTGTCAAGTACTATGGGAATAGTTAGGTGAAGAAACATGTATATAAAAACTCTAATGCAATGTAGTGAATGATAGATGCAATAAGAAAGAGATACTGGCAAATTCTTACAGTTCTTAAGAAGTAACAAATGAGTATAAAATGCATTGATTAATTACTTTAAGCCCAATATTTAATTTAAAATGAAAATGTAAACCTCCTTAAGCCTAATCTTTCACTTGAAAAATTATCTCAATAGAGGAGCAGCAAATTTTTTTTTTAGTATGAAAGTTAAGTTTATCTTCTCTTTTACTCTACTGGCATCTTTTAGAAGCCACTATAAGTAAAATTCCAATAGCCAAATAATAAATGGAAGATAAGGTGATTCAAAGACCTGGGAATTCAACAAATTGGAACGTCTGCCTAGAGTAATTGGTTGCATCAAAGGAAAAGAGTAACAGACCTCTAATTTGACTGTGAAGTGAAAAGAATAAAAGATCAAACAAGAGTCTAATGATATGCTTGACAGCAGGGCCAGACTTACATATAGATTAAAAAGGAAGCTTGTTTATGTAATTAAAAATAATGAAAATATAATACCTGGTAATGAAACTCCAAAACACCAGAAGAGAGAAAAGACAATTACTTCACTGATTAAGACAAAAGTGAAATGACAAAGGAACAATATCTTCATCATTTTGAGAAATGAAAACTTTCAATATATAATTCTAAACCCTGCTAAATATCTGTAGCTTAAAACAAGCACTGACAATGATATAAAAGCATTAGAATGACTAACTTGTAGAAGGTATAAAACTAAAATATGGGGAAACAGTTATATAAGATGGGGGTGTAATAAGAATTGAAGCATTCTACAGTTGCATTGTTTTGGGAGAGGATAAGATATATACTAACTTTTGACTTAGCTAAGTATGAAAAACTCTTGTTTCTAGAGGCTCTTGTTTTAGTGGCTTTTGCATATTGAACACAAGGCATCACCTTACACTAAGTGCATGAGAGCGATCAACATAAATCCAGGACCAATAAAGGGCTACAAAATTACTGAAAAAGGAGGTAGAAAAAATCTCCCTGAAACATGGTTGGACATACCTAGAAGAAGCAAATCCAGATCTTCCCTGGAGAAAACATACTTTCAAACTAGTTTCCAAAGAATTATTTTACAGAAAAATTTCCTTGAATATGGGATTCTTATCAAATGAAGTATTTTTAAAAAGTAAAATATGAAGAAGAAGAAAAGGAAATATCTCAGATGTCCACCAACAGAAAAACAGATAGATTGTTTTAAAGTCACACAATTGCAATTAAACTGTTAAAATCCTGAGAAAAAAAATCCCAGAAGACAGTACCTATGCTACATGACTTTTGGAAATATGAGAAACAAGCAAAAATAAACATATATATGTAAATGTACACATATTAAGTAATAAAAGTATAAGAAAACAAATAAAAGGTATATAAACAGAACAAAATTCAGGATGGCAGCTTCCTCTAGTTGTGGGTGTGGATAGAAGATAGAAGAAATATATAGGTAGATGTAAGTCAGTTTTGGGGTTGAGTAGTTTGTTCATGCCCACTCATTACATTATTATGTCTCAGAGTTTTAAAATATGTTGTATATGTTTTATTATGTATGTGATATAAAGATTTAATGCAATTTCAATAAAAAGTCAAGCAGGAATTTTTGTAGATATAAATAAGATGATTGTAAAATTTATATAGAAAGGCAAAGGAACTGAAATTGTTAAACCAAATCTGAAAATTGTTGGACTCATAATACCCTATTTTAACACTTATACAGCTATCACGATCAAAGCAGTGCATAAGGGTAAAGAGAGTGATGAGGTAGAGGTCAATGGAACAGAATAGAGTCCAGAAAGAGATCCACACAACTATGGCCAATTGACTTTTAGCAAAGACCAAAAGGCGATTAAATGGAGAAACGACTATTTTTTCAATGTATGGTGTTGGAATAATTGGATATCTATATGCAAAAAAAAAATAAACCTCGACCTATCCCTCACATTTTATTCAAAATTTAACTCAAAATGAATCATGGGTCTAAATGTAAAATTGTAAAACCAATTGTTTGCTAAATCAAATAATTTTAACAGCCATAAGATGAAGTACTACTCAGCAATCAAAGGAACACACTATTGATACATGCAACAAACCTAGACGAATTTCAAAGGTATAATGTTAAATGAAAGAAGCCAAACTCAAAAGTGACACATTGTATAGTTCTCTTTATATGACATTTCAGAAAAGGCAAAACTATAGCAACCAAGAAAAGATCAGTGTTTGCCAGAAGTTGAGTGGGAAGGAGGGGCTGCCTACAAAGAGGGAGTATAAGGAAATTATAGGGGGTGATGGATGGAACTGCTGTGTATTCTGACTGTGGTGTAGGTAACAGGAAGCTATACATATGTTAAACTCATAGAACTGTATAATAAAAAAGCAATTTTACTGTATTATTAAAAAAATAAAATCTATTTAAAGAAAAACTTCCAATTTTGCGTGCAAAAAAATATACACCTAAATACACGCTATATGAAAGAGGCTCACTTAAAGTGATTCAGAAAGGCTAAAATAAAAGGATGAGAAAATAAATTCCAGGCAAATGGACTAAAACACAGAAAGCAGAATAGTGATACTGATGAGACAGTTTAAAGTAGAATTGCAATCTCAAGGCATGAACCATGACAAGGACTAAAAACTGTAATCCATAATAAAGACATAGCAAATGAATATTTATACATCAAATAATACAGCAACAACCTTTATGAAGCAAAAATAAAGGAGGTGCAAGGAGATATAGATACAAAGACCCTAATAAGTGGGAAAATAACAGACCACTTTCAATTATAAGACATATTAAGTAGGCAAAAATAAGTAAGGAGTGAGATCTATACAATATAATCAAAAGGATAGAACTTACGGATATATATCAGAATCTACACCTTGGTAATAAGAATACACATTAAAAACATTATTTAACAACTGGTTCTGAACACTCAGAGTGGATGCTGGTCATGAACCCTGGCAGTGGCTGGATGTTATTATTTCTCTTATTCTTACATAATGACGTATTAATAACAATCTAGTTAAGACATGCACATTATTTGCTTTTAATTTTTGTGGTTCTTTGAAAAGAACAAAACATTTTTCTTTACCTCACTTTTTTTTAATAAACTTTTTTATTAATTAAAAAACTTAAAAGAAGATTAAAATATCATTCCATTCTACATATACAATCAGTAATTCTTAATATTATCACATAGTTGCATATTCATCATTTCTTAGAACATTTGCATCGATTTAGAAAAAGAAATAAGAAGACATCAGAAAAAGGAATAAAACGATAATAGAGAAAAAAAGATTATACCTACCATACCCCTTACCCCTTGCTTTCATTTATCACTAGCATTTCAAACTAAATTTATTTTAACATTTGTTCCCCCTATTATTTATTTTTATTCCATATGTTCTACTCTTTTGTTGATATAGTAGCTGA